>DWTO01004325.1:0-11656 GCA_018244755.1 Jemadia pseudognetus
GCATTAACCGCAACCATTAACCTGTTAACCAATCCCAACAACCTTTCCTGATTGTTTTATTTTCGGTGTATCATTTTCACATATAGGATAGGATGTATTATTTTCACATTAATTATTATAGGAAGCTCCTCACTCGAAGACTTGTTTCATTCAGTGATCATGCCTACCGATTTATATGCTACCTACCACCAAAACTTCCTCTTCGTCCATCGCTGATCTTGTTAAATGCGTTTAGAAAAAAAAAAAATTTAACAATGTAATAATAGATTTAAATACAGATAGCAAATTTTTTATTTTGACAACTGCTTTTTAAATTGACGTCTGACATATTTTATTTTTTAAACTTATTCCATTTGACGTAGATTATAGGGAATTGGATACATATTATTATATTACACTAATTATTTATTACGAACCTACTTTTTAATGCGGCAAACACATTAATGTTTATATTTCCATATTATTTTGTCCCTCAATACTAATTTCTGAATCAACTGTAAAAAAAGGAAACTTTTGCATGAAGCATGCTTTAGGAATATTCTGAAATTAGTGTCTATTGCCATTCACCGGCACATGCAGACTCCGCGCCACTAATAAAAAAGTCTTAGAATAAAAACCAATAGTGCCCGACCCGGCTTGTCAACCCGGGATCTCTCGATCGGTAGTTGCGCTTGCAACTAACACGACCAATGAGGCAGTCAATTACCGACGACCGAATACAGTCGAATAATTTAACCCTATTAAATATGTATGCAGAAATGTTTATAACTGCCTACCATTTCTGGGATTACAGTCGTAATGTTACGTTTAGAAATGTTTAAATGTAGTTTACCAAATGTATGTTATTATTCAGAGCGCAGGATATATCTAGTTTCGGATCAGCTGACTTTATAGAAGTTGTCACAAGATGTTGTATAGATCACAATGTTAATATGAGCAAGTCTCATCGTGTCGTTCCCCCGCAGGTCCACACGAGGCTGACGTATCTGAGGCATCTCATCGTGTCCCTGGCGCAGGCGAAGGATATAGACAGGACGCTGCTGGTGTTCTCCCACGACTACTACGACGAAGAGATCAACAGCTTAGTTAGGAGTATAGACTTTACTAAGGTGAGTAAAACTTTGATACTAGACAAGCCTTCAAATTATGATAATGCATCGGAAGCTCGTCTAGTATTGAACGTGTCTACACGAGTTGTTGACCACTTACCATCAGTTGGGCCATCACTCTATTCGCTTGGATAAATAAATAAATAAATATTTTTAAAACAATGTTCCAAATAAATCAGAAAGTACATTAAAATGTAACATGAGGATCTATACATGTTTTATTTTGTAATATAACATTGTATAATGCAAATCAAATAATGATCGGCTGAACAGATAATAATATGTAAATTCTACACGGAGTCAACTAAATTATAATTTACCTCAATCCAAAATTAGGACGTCTAAACCCTAAATTGACGATATCTCAAATCTCAAATTATCTAAATCCTAAATAAAATACATTTGAATTGTTAATTAATTTTTTTTTAATATAATTTTAGTTATTAGTCATAAATGAAAATTTATGGTTATGTAATTAATTTAGACTTGGCTATTTTCTTATTTTACAATGAGTTGTCATGGTATGGGCAGGGAGTATCGGAAGTAATTATTATTATTTCATTATCGTAATGAATGACCATGTTAAATGCAGTGCTTATATGTGACATTTGATTCTTTACCTGACTTTATTTGGTTTATGGGGAAGGGAGCTCGAGAGGGAGAGGGGGGGAGTATAATTATTTCGGACCTAGTATTAGAACCTATGTAATTTAAACATTGGTTACATCAGCTCAAGCTGTCTGGTTGCAATCAAATGGCTCTGTATACAGGCATATCTCAAGATGTTGTTATGTTAAATAATGCTTGTGGTCCTGTTTGCTTTACAGGTTATGCAAATATTCTATCCGTATTCAATACAGATCCATCCTAATGAATTCCCTGGTGTGGATCCCAATGACTGTCCCCGGGACGCTAAACTGGAGCAGTGAGTATGAGATAATGTACTTTATTTTACACCACAAAACCCTCGCCTATATTCCCCCAATAGGGTAAGCAGTGGAATGTTTCTTACGCATTCTCATTACCATTTGAAAACATATCGTGGTGCACCATTTTTATGGCTTACCTAAAATTCGCCTATAGTATTAATTGCCTCTATTTATTGCCTCATGTCACCCCAACTCATTTAGATTATACAAATACATCTATATTATGTAATAATAAAAACTGCACAAAGTATCATCAAGTCTGTATCTTTCTGAAGCGGTAGGCATAGGAGTGTAATACACTCTCAAGTTTCACCCGTTTTGCAAAGTATAACTACTAGCGCCATCTCTTATTGAGTAGGAAAAAAGTAATTGTGGGTATCTTTCCTACTTGTCATGTTAGATTTAATTTTACATTAAAAATTTAACCATATAAATATGACAAAAACAATTTTTCGGCTAACTCCTAGACCGATTTTAATGCAAATTGATATATGGAGATAGATTGAATTTGTAACAAAGATAGTATGAAAACAGGCAAGTGTTGAGTCAGTAAATTCAATTTTTTTTATATGTCCACAGAGCAATGAAACTGAAATGCAATAATGCTCTGTACCCGGATCTACACGGTCACTACAGAGAAGCGAAATACACTCAAACGAAGCACCATTGGTGGTGGAAGGCTAACCGCGTGTTCAATCAGCTGCACTGCACTGCTGGACATACAGGTGAACGAACAACATACTCTGTCTCACTCTAGATACAGTGATCGCTTATCTGGTGTCCCTTTCTCCATATAAAGATATTCATCATCAAAACTTTTATCATTTCCGCTAGATATGGATGTCTTTATAGAATGAGAAGGGTCAAGGCCACAGTCTACTAACTTGACAAATTAGATATTATTTGTACCAAAACTTCCCATTTTCATTGTTCTGAATACAGTAATTCTCCTCTAAGAATGAAAGGATTAAGGCCAGAGTTTGCCACGCTGCCGAAGTGCGGGTTGGCAGACTTCACAAGCCTTAGAGAACAATTTTGAAAACATATTTCTTAAATTATGATTACTGGCTTCAGGTATGGTGGTGTTCTTAGAGGAAGACCACTATGTAGCCGAGGACTTCATTCACATGCTATACCTGCTCAGAGCGACGGCGGACAAGAACTGTCCACACTGTGAGATACTCTGTCTCGGCACCTACTTGAAGACCTATCAGTATCATTTAACTGGCGATAAGGTTAGTTTGCGCACGAAATAAACTTAATACATAATTTTTTTTATTTTTGGCCAAATGCTCGCTACCCGAAGACACAGTGACAAGTTAAATAAAAAAACCAAGTTTGAATGGAGAATATGTTGGAAAATAATTTTTAATCTATTTATAGTTTAATTTATAAATGGACCAGCTGCTATTTTTAATATCTTTTGGTTTATGACAGCTATTATTAAAAAAAGCTAGTAGGTGTATTTTTTGATAGGCGATTTTTTTTATTCTGTTGGAGTAATCTCATATGTATGTTTTAATGGACATGAAACGGCTATCTATATGAATATTTATTAAAAAAAGAATTAAACAATCACCATGAAAAATGGAAAGTATCTCTGCAATGGCATAGTGGAATTTTCTGTCTTTGATTAGTTCTTTTTTTTCATGGCAACATTTTGTGTCAAAAGATAGCTTGTTTATGGTTCCACAATGAACATCAATCCAAATTTAAAAGTTGAAGAATGTCATGTACATTATAATTGATTTGAATTTGTACTGGTTATTGTAGGAAAAATACAAGAGTATGACTTTGTAATGGTATTAGTTACTAGGTTATATAAAAACATTCGACAAAAATGTATACAAAATGGATTACATTGGTACAGATGTAGGCTGTTACACAATATTATTAATAAATGACAATTTAATGTAGTATTATGCACATACAAAAAAATTTGTAAAAAAATTAAAAAAAAAGCAAAATACATTAATTGTAACATTTATTACATTTAACTTCATTGATATATAAACATGTAGGGGGATGATCATACCATATATTATAAAAAACAAGACATGAGTGGATGTAGGTGATGGGTAATATTTTTTGATTTTTTACTTTAAACATGAAGTAAGGCATTATCTTCAAGTTCCTCCATGTATTATATCCTTTCAAAGTTGCTTGAATTATATCTGAAAATAAATATACTGTACAAAGGTGTTACATTTATGCTGTATGCAGTCACCAAATGGTATTATCGATTCTATTTCTGTAATTTTACAAATGAGCAACATTTTACCTACATGGCTCATGTCTACAACTGTGCGCATCACATTTGTTAGTGTGTTAACGTCATCCTATACACTGCCATTACAATATTATATGACAAGCTTCGGGCTAATCACACGCATTCCTGTTTATTTTGCATCTGTTGTTGTTTTGTTTTGTTTCTTTTCGATATAACGCACAGTATAATGAAAATAAAATATTAACCAACAAAAATAGAGTAGTAGTATGTACTGCTAAGATTCTTAAAATCTACCCACGCACGGAACAGAGAAAGAAGCAACTTAACCTCAGCTACATACAGCAAGTGAGGGCCGCCAACGAGGAGAGGCGCCGGCGCCAGATGGAGACCCAAGCGTGGAACTACCAAGTGTATCCGAATCTATACTCGAATACACAGAAGGTATTCGACTGATATGTATTTTATATATATTTTTCACATAACTTGTCTGTGGTCTGAATGCTAAATGTCAAATTGTTACAATCATTTTGTGCACGTCGCAATTCATCACATACTCTGCGGCATGAAAACTTAAATTTCGTGGCTTACTGAGTGTATAAGAAATCAAAATTTGTTACTTTGCCTGTGACATGCACTGTCAAAATTGGTTGCCTACTCTGTGGCATACAGTATCTAATTTTATAATTCACTCTATGGCATCCAACATCACTATTTAATATCTAATCTATCATAAAATAAGTCACACTTTGTTAAATTTTCTGTGGCCATCACAAATCGTTACTATTTCGTTATTATTTCTCTATGCTCTGACATTAAGCAGAATTGTAAAGAAGTACATCAGTTTGATGTAGCTAGTATGACCTCTGGGTTACATCTTCCTAAAATCTTTTGGTGAGATTTTGGTTTATATGTTACCAGTTGTTTCAAATCCACTTTGACAGACATGAATTGCTACTTGCATCTTTACTCTTATGAGAATACTTCTTTATATTATAAATAGAAATAGAAGTGTTTTATCAGAAATATCACCGTTCATTATTCCTCAGAAATTCATTCGGGCAAAATTTTACTTTGTACTGTTTGGGCAGGTAGTACATATGTTACATCACGCTCGTATCTCCCCGAAGAGGTAAGAAAAGGATTGTACAACACTACCACGTTTTACCAGCTAATATATATATATACATTCTATTATGGCATAAGTGTCAAGCTTATTGCCATACACCATGTGAAACTCAAGACTCCGAGCTAACTTCTATGATCTAGAAGATGTAAAAACCCAATAATATTCTAGAATCAAACCCAGGACCTCCCCATCAGCACTTGCAGTTGGAACCAACGAGGTCACCTAGTATACAAATGTGACATTAAGTATCGGGCCACAGATTATATTATAATTAATTTTTCTAATGTGGAAGAGATATGTAACGCTGTGTGGCTATAACAAATAAGTTATACAGATAATTAAGTCGGTAATAATGAAGCAATGTGATAATGTCTCTTGGATATAATATAATTGTATATGTAATGAATATTTGTACTTTATTGTACAATTATTATCGCTGTTTATTGTTAGTGAATTAACAATATTAACTAATACGTGGTTTGTCTTAAATTTTATTTTAAACACATCATGGTTTCCTTTAAATTTTCCTCAATGCACTCCCCTATAAATGGCGCAGTATCTTAGCCATTACTTTGAATTTAAAATGTAACTAAATCATGTTGAATTGTTATATACCGACTTAAGAAAATAAATTACGTTTTAGTGACTTTTACGAAAATAAAGATATTAAATGTGACCAATAATATATCGATATATAGCAAGTCTCGGCGATGCTTAATATTAGTGTATTACAAAGTTTACCTAGTTGATAACTAGATAGCGCTGTACCTAATATCAGTAGTATTATACACCAATGTATGTGGTTATCGCTTTCTGTTGGGTTAGGTTTCTTGAATATTGTTCCTCAATGGTTCGTCTGTTCGACATCAAGATGCCACAGTGTCTGGGTTGCATAAATATTTTAGCGGGAGATTAGTGAGGGATGACTCATTCAGTGACTATTACCAGTAAGCAATGCTGTTACGGACTTACGGCCCAACTAGAAGGGAGTGAGAACTGCTCTTTAATTTCGTAGTTTCCTGTGAAACGTATCGTTAATATTACCTTTTACTAAAGATTGTGGTTGTTTAAGGCTCACATTTATATAGCTTTAATTTCGTAACAATTGATACTTGTACATAACGTACGAATTAATTTTAATACACTTATATAATATATGTATATACCTGTATATGTTGCACATGTAATATGCCAGGAATAGGCGCATGATTACTTTATATAATATATAGAATTTACGCCTCTTCGATTGCTTAAGCCTACGCTTGCACATTGACCATTAGCATCGAAATGTACAGAATCGAACATTCTAGAATGCCTTCCACTAGTTCCGATATTCGTATCGAAATATCAAGTGATTATAATTTCGAAAATTTGTTCATGTGATTGTAAAGTTTGTATTGTTAATAGTAATAAAGCATGTTTGTAATTTTTTTGTATTATTATGCGTTACATTTTTTTAAGTCATCGAATTTCAATGTAAAATATGTTAGGTTGACTCAGTACTTTGTAAAACACGCATTTCAGGGATATGGTAATCGAAGAAATAATTGTTTGAACGCATCTGTTTTATCCGAATGTTAGTGTGCATTGTCACTTAGGATGATTGGACTGGGTGATTGATTGAGTGGCCTGATCGTGTCTGTTGATGACATGAAAATCAGGCATATTGAGTGGGAGGCTGTATTCTGTATCACTGAAATATCGTGTCATTAGAGTTTGACTTCCCCCGCATCGGGGACGCAGCATATATCTCGTGGTTCAGGGAAATGAATAAATATGCTATATTAAAATTTTCCAAAACTGTGTTAGTGTTCAATTGACGTATGTAAAAATTTACAAACGCATGTCCTGTTTTGTAAAGGATTAAAATATACATGCTCTTAAATAGCCTGTTTATATATTGATCCAATGACTACGTTGTTTTTTCATAATCTTTGCAGAAATTCTCTACTTTTTCGCTACTGTCAACATTTGAATCACCATAGACAATATTGAAGACAAAATGCTTCCGTCAAATGTTAATTTTCGTATCTGTCAAAAGTCATAACTGTCAAAATTGCACATATGTGTACAATGAATATTGCTAGCAAAAGATGTGGTTTCCTGACATGAATAATAGGGCTTTGGACTGTGTAATATTAAATTTGCTATACCAACCAATAAACCAATATGATAGTCGATAATGTTATAGATATGTTGACGTCAGGACTTGTAAATATACATTTTAGTCATCGGAATGATCCGAATTCACTCACCCCTCGCATGATACGCACGATCTAGTTGAATAGGCATGGAGTTAGCACGCTTTTAACAGACAGAAGACTGCCGCATTGTGTAAATTATACTTTACTACCTATCAGCCCGCCTGCACAGACAACTCTAATAGACTGTGTTTACCGCTTAAAATGGTAGAGCTATTATTCATTTACTATGCATGGGGTCGTAAGTTAATGATATTAAAGCTGAACATACGCTACGTTCGGTCTCGTTCGTGGCAAGACCGTTAATATTTAGTTGTGATGTTGAGGTCTTAACATCGTGATGCACGTGCGTGAACCCTTTTCCCTTAGTAGCCGATAGCGTTCAGTGAACTAAAATACCACTGCAATCCTGGTCGTGGTCAGATGCTAGTGTACTACTTCTAATGACATTTATGGTGTGTATAGTAACGGGGATGGTGGGTGTTTGCTTTGTGTTCCAGGTGGAAATCACCCCATGGCATTCGAGCATGCATAATATGGGCATGGTGTTCAATAGAACGGTGTGGAAAAATATAATGGAGCTCCAGGAGCAGTTCTGCGCGTACGACGACTACAATTGGGATTACTCGCTGTTGCACCTCTCCCAGAACAGACCGGGACGGGAGAAATTCAAGGTCATACTGTGCAAAGGGCCCAGGGTCTTCCATATAGGGGAGTGGTGAGTTCGAAGATATTTTTTGGGGGTATTACATTAAGCTTGTACATTCCCAAAGGGGTAGATAGTTGACGTCCTATGAGATAGGAGGTGAGCCCGTTGCCAAAATTGGTATTGCCAATTTGGAAGAGACAATATATACTTCAGTGTTTTATTTGTTTTGTGATGGTAAAGACAGCGCCTTTAGGTGATTATTAGGGCCAGTCAAAGCATGTCCAGTGACAGATTGCTAACTGTTTATGATGATAACGTTGTCACCAGTGTGTCACATAAGAAAAGGATCTCACACTAGATTATTGACTATCCAAGTAACAGTTAATCACATGGACAATCAGATTTTCTTAGTAAATAATATATAGCTTTATAGCATGTTGACCATAAGTACCTGCAGTTAAGTCTAAGGGTCATTTGCCATTTCTAGTGGCATCCACCACAAGAAGTCCAACTGCAACGCGTCGACCGTCATCAGCAAGGTGCAGAAGCTGCTGCAGAACGCCAAGCCGTACCTGTTCCCCGCCCGCGTGTCCACCACGGTGACGGCGGGCGGCGCGAAGCACAACAAGCGTCTCACCAAGGGCAACGGCGGCTGGGGCGACATTAGGTACTTATCTGGTTAACAGATGGCGCTATTAGCTATATCTAATACTTTAGTTTCATAACAGATGGCGCTACAAGCTGTAACTAGTACCCTAGCTGTATAACAGGTGGCGCTACTAGTTTAATTAGTACCATAGTAACAAACAGATGGCACTACTTGTGACTAATACTATATTCTTTTAACAGGTGGAGCTACCTGTAACTAGTATCATATTTTATTCAATTAGTATCATATTTATATGCAAGTGTGTACTCTGAGTACGGTTCATATGTTGGTTTCGTTTTGCCGATATACGTATAAGACAATTTTCGGTCATGTTGACATTGTCTCTTCCATGCATGTAACACACGTATCATCGTCGCCAGGGACCAGCAGCTGTGCGCCAACATGACGCGCGTGACGCGTGCCGCCGCGCTCTATGCGCGCTACGCGTGACGCGCGCCCCGCCCCCGCGCCTCGGCGTCCGACACGGTGCCCTCGAGGTTCGTGATTGAATCAACACGCGTTAAACACCCGCGCGCTAATAGTCACGTTCCAGAACATTCTCGACTGCGCGGTAATGTGTTTTTTCCAGAAGGTTCTATTCTTGTAAACCTATGTAAAAAGTGTACGCGCAGTCGAGGCCAACTGCTTGCATTGGCGGCGTGACGTCACTTGCGTCGCCATAGTTACCGGCATGTAATTTGAACAATGTGATCAATCATAATTGAAGTACATAGCGGCTCGTGATTGGTCAATAATCTATAAGTGACGCCACTCCTGTAACCAAAATTAATCGAGCTGTTGAGTGGGGACCGCGAGTATGACGAAGTAGCATACTGGGTAAGAGTATCCAAACGAAAGTGTTACCTTCTAATAAGAACATAACTGTGCATCCAATTAATGGAAATGCCTTTTAACATTAGTGGATACGAGACATTGACTCACAAATATTATGAGTCAGAATATACAAGCTCGGTAATATAATATATCCCATGTTTAATGTGGGCCACCCAGAAAGATATCCTTTCAATATAAAACCAAAAATAATTAGTAAGTTTTATGTATACTGTTATTATATATTGTAAATGTCGAAGTAACTCTGTTAAATTTTAAGGCCAGAACTGTTGATGCAGATGTAAATCATCGGAACATATGTTGTTAAAGAAATTTGCAATGGAGATAGTTCCAACTTGGTACGGGTACACACTATTAGAATATTGTATTTATTTTGTAAAACAACCCCTGATCGAGGGAGTTATGGAGGGTGGATAGTAGAGAATATATTTAAGTTTCGCTAGAACAGCCCCTATGTAGGTGTGTACATTGTTTTACAACACATTGCCTTGTTCATACAATCTCATATTGTTCATACAATACAATGTCAATAATTTTTTAGATAAACATTTTAAACAATATTTCCTAGCACCGAGGGTACAAGATAATACCAAGTACTTATGTAACTTGTACAGATATTAATTTGATATTTGATTGATAATATTAGTTTCTATTTAATTTTCTCACAATACATGTATGTCATAAGGCCAAGATTATATTGTTGCAAATCATATTACACCCTCTGTTATGGAGTGGTCTACAACACGTTGAAGACACCCGTCTTTTTTACTTACACTGTGGTGGAGAAAGACAAACAATTCAAAGGCAGACAACCCTCGCCTCTGCCTTAAAGTGCTACATGAGGTACAATCACTAATAGCGTCTCTATGTCCCCAGAATGAACGAGTGTATGAGAAAACTGCTTATGTGATCTTTACATTTACTTAATACTTACAATGAAGGGTACAAAAATCTTGGCAATCATTATTAAGCTTTTGTGTATTATAATTTATTTCAGTACTATTTAGATATTTACACTTTGTTTTTCATAATACTTGAAGAATCTTCCCCTAATTATAGTAATATACAGTATTTTCCTCGAATAACATGATATCACTGGAAATATTCAAAAAAAATAAGATTTAAACGCTATTTTTAAGGTGTATAATGTTCGCTAATTAGAAATAGCTATGTCACGACGCCATCTTGTTATGCAGTGCTGTCAACTTCTAGTCTCTTGTGTTTTTAAGGTGTGCAAAAAAGGGATCGATTTAACTTCGTTTAGTTTTTCAAATACAATATATTTCCTATAATGCTCTTAGAAATATTAAGAAAATATACACGATTTGGTAATAATTATGCTACCTACATTACACAAAAATTATGACCGTGATTGTCATGTTGTGTTGGGTTTGAAAAATATATGTGTGAAGGAAAATAGTATGAGACTAAGTAAAATGTAAAAAAATATGTATTTTCATAAAGTATTCCTATAGAGTCCAATCTGGTGAACGCAGATAACTCATCTCTTATAATTAGTAATAATGATTACCAAATCTTTACAAAGTTGTAACATAGTCCCAACAATATTTGGAAGTCAGTAGATTGTGTAAAGTAATAAACGCGGGACTTGTCATGCTGACAGTACAATAATGACAGGCGAGTGAAGTTGACAGCGGTTTCCATTGCCGCGAACATTAGACACATACATTTTTATCAACGAAACGATAAAGACTCTGATATCTTTCAGCTTATCGATCAGTATTGTAATAAAGATCTATATACGATATATATATATATATATATATATATATATATATATATATTTGATTTAAGTTGAAAAAGTGACATTACTTTGAAGATTATAATTATTATTAATATAATTATTTGTAAAATAATTATTGTGAGCAATGTGTTAGAAGATTTTATTGA
>DWTO01004326.1:0-11655 GCA_018244755.1 Jemadia pseudognetus
CCATGAACTGCATTGGCTGGTCGACGTTGACCATTGAGTCGGACCAGCGTTTTTTTTGTACATTGCGGCTGCGACACCATGTATTAATTGAAATAAAAAACAAAAATGTACTGATATTTATTTATAACCGCTAACTTGTACCGTGCTGTGTGGAGTGGTTTGGAAACCTATTTTGTGTGTAACGAAGTCCGGGTCGTGTTTTGCATCACAATCATAATGCACTTGTCCTTTTGAATGCGATGAATTAGAATCAAGTTTATAAGAACATAAGGGAAATTAAAAAAACGGAATATGGTGGAGTTGGACGAAAGTAGTAAAAAGAGCGGATTACAGATCATCATCATTCTGCCTATTGTCGTTCCGCTTTTTACATAGTTTACCTCTCAGAGTGCGACGGGCCATGCTGACCAAGAGTGGTATCGGAGACATCATTCGTTTTCATAAACATTATGGAAAATTCCAAGGCTTGGAAGTTTCCTCGTGATATTATCATTCACCGTTATAACAAAGTGATATTTGATGTTAAAAAGCACATTTTTGTGGAGAGTTGTACAGAGTTCTAATAACTGCTGCTGATTAATTACAGTGCATTAAAATTACATGTGTTAGGATGAAATCCCCATAAAGGTATAATTAATTTTAAATTACTTCATTCTGTCCCTTTTAAAGTATTTTGTTTGTTATCATACCTAAGTGTTTAAATCGTTTGACCTCTTTTTAGAATATTTACTTATATTAGTTCTATTTGTTGTTCTAGAGTATAAACGTCATAACAACTTGATATGACTTACATATCAACTGGCATATAATTCGCTACCACTCTAAGATCAAATATAGTTTTCCAGTGAAATCCTCGTTACTCTCTAACCGCTATCGATGAACCTTCCACGGGGCGCGGGCTGCAGTGCGACAAGCATATCCTGTTTCGCAAACGATTTCAACCCCTTTGTTTATTTACGTAGGGACGAATTTGGCGCGATACCCGGGGCTGTACTAGATGTCATATTTACCAGTAAACAGATATGGGTACTTGAAGCGTCCGGTTCACTTTGCACATCCCTGTCTTGATAATGGGCAAACTAATTTAACTAAAGCACGCTGGGAACGATACGGGTTATGTTAGTTGTTGGCACTGTGATATTATTGTTATGTGCGACTTAATTATTTTTGTTTGACGATACATTAGGTTTAATGGCTGCTAAGCAGGACTGAGTACCTTACGTAAATCATATCTCAGTTCCCGGTTGAACAGATATATGAGCGATGAATTTTGTGGTCGCTTCTACGGGTGGTTTCGATTCTGAAATTCGTAATTTTAACCTGGTAATTGGACCAATTAGTATAAATTTAGTTACTTGCATTTTCTTTCATTCAACGTAATTTCATTACTTGCGGATTTACGCTGTTTTAGAGCTGAGTGTTGGACACAGAAGAGTACAACCGATTTATCCATATTCATTAATTGTGATGGTCTCGTTATTTGAACTCCCGTTATAATTTGTGAGCTGAACGAACTACTCTTCATAACGCTGAACTGCTTTTAACTTTGAACGTTAAAAAAAGTTAACACGTTTATTATCAAACAACAAATTTCCGAATTGAAATCTAGGTGTTTGGTTTAAAAAATCATGTATTAGGTAAATTTTAAAATATTCAATGTAACTGACGTGAATTTTTATAATGTACTGCTGCATAAATATAATGTTCAAAATTAATAGATGCTTAACCGAACCTTAACCAGAAATTAATGTAATTAACCGATTATTATATCTATATGTATATGATATTCGTTTTCATTATCATTATATTTTATTATTCAAATAGACAAACATCTCTTCGGAAGATAAAAAAGCTTAGGTCATAGTCTATCACGCTGGCCAAATACAGATCAACTGATATTAACAAACCTGATAAATTCTCAGGTGAGCACTTCCCTCACGTTGATTTATTCATTGTTACAACAAGTAAATTTAATCTTAAAATGCCGTACTTCATATGGGAGATAAGCTCGTATTCTTGATAGATAGCGAGTTTGAAATCTGAAGAATAAGATATCAATGCTTACTCAATATTGACTCGATGAAAAGTGCCTTACTTCGTAATGTATTTTTGATTGTGTTTTATATTGAATGTGATGTTCTCTCCAAATATATTTGGTGTACTAGTATTACTGAATGTTGAAAGATTGACAATATGAGCAAAAATAACAATATTTTTTTTACTGAATTGTGGGCGGTCAAAAATATTTGAATGCCTTGCACTTAAGACAAGTACGACGGACGTGATCGCATTGCGTTTCTAGCAGGTTATCAGGCTAGTGCCTTATCAGGGTGGTGAAATTTGTGAAGTATATAACTTTCTCCATTATACCCCGATTCGTATCGCTATTTGAATTTTGTATCTGATGATGCTGTAAAAGGTCTGGACACGATATTAAGAGTATGTGTCACCTACTATATTAATTTATGAAAACGGGATGTTTTATGATGAAAATATCTATACCGTATGCTTTGAGGGCTAATGTAAATCTTGCTAACTGTAAACACATGTATTGTGTATAATGTGTTTGTAAAGAAAAAAGTAGTAAAAAGTAATGTATTGTTAAATTACTTTTAAAACCACTTAAAAGAACGCCGGATAGTAAGAATGCTTGTTTTAACTAATATTTAAGCGCTTAAATTAACTAAAAAGTATTTTAAGGAAATTTATGCGAGTGAAGTCACGAACAAAAACTAGTATATGTAGAAAAATAAATCGTGTGTTGGTTTTTAGCTGTCTATCTAAAGTCCACGGACAATCAACAAATAGACAAAGCGAAAAGCCATCCTAAATAAATAGTTGTTTCGGAGACAGATATTCGTTCGGTTGTAGGCGTAACTACTATAGTGGCCAGAGATTAAACAAAAATCATACAAAAAAACTATTAATACCACATTGTACTGTTAGATATTTTTACAACAATAAGAAAAGATCGCAGCCTACTTCGCTATGTAGATCGTGATGGAAAGAGTATGACTATCCTATCCTATCAATCATCAGTGAGAAGAGTGTATCCAACAATGTATTACTGTACTATATAGTTCTTGTGTGGTTGAATTTGCTTTTTATCGATTAAAATAAAGCATTTATGGCAACCATAAATTATTTAACACAGTAACTAATGTGCTACTATTCTCAGGGCAATGTTAATAATTTTGTGAATATTTTCCATTTGTACACCTTGCAACTCGTTACCTGAAAGTAAGTGCGTTTCGTGATTGATTTAAGAAAGAACTTTAGTTTTATTAGCATTAATCTTGAATTTAACATATCAGCTGGACTGTTAAGGCAGCCTTACATCAGGTGTCTGTAAAACATGGATGAAATATGGGCCAGAGAGATTAGGTAATTGTAAAAGGAAACTTGCACGTCTTAGAGTTCTACGCAAAGTTTTCTAAGCTTCTGAAGTCAGATGACTTGCACTTTTCAGCTACGATGAACAGTCTTTGAAATTGTTTCATTTCGAGACCGATCTTGAACGATAAAAAGGTGAACGATATGATGACGATGTTAATAAAAACAACGGTAATGTTGACTACTTCAGTATAATGCTTGTACTTGCTTAAACAGCAGTAGATGATTTTCAATAGCCTGAATTAATTACGTTTTCACCAAAATATTTTCATAGTGATGGACACAATCTTTACATACTCCGAATATATTATAATTTTTGAAAATTTTGTTCCTTCATCTTGTCTGTTACGATTTCACATAAATGTACCTGTCCCTCTATAAATTACTGCTTGGGGAAGTTTTAAACGCCGAAAAAAGAGACAGGTAATAATACAAATGTAGTAGCCACAACTTAAAAATTCCTATACAGCGACAAAAATATGTATCACAAAATGACGTGAAAGGTTCCAATTATTTTAGTCAAATAATTGTGCTCTGTTGCGAAACATGACAAAAATATCATTTGCATTCAAATGAGAATATTTTCCAACAAGCTACTAAAGCGTTTCAAGCATACAATTGAAAGCGTCTCAAAAATAGTCCATATTTTCCCTAACGGAAACTGATTCATTATCAAAGGTATTTCCCATTGCTCTTACCTTAACATTGTTCTCAAATTTTATCTCGTAGATTTCAACTCGCACCCCGTAGGGTTCTTCCCATAAATCATTTCTGTTCTTGCAACTTTCCCGACCTCTCTTAGCCCGACTAATTTTTTTTACAAGGCTCTATTAAATTTCTTCGAAGGTTGCCTTCCCAGAGCCTTTTAGCGCGTCTGTACTGAATTGTCTCGTTACGTTTTTTTCCGTTTTAAGGTTAAATGTTGGGTGTGCGAAGGTTAAATCTTCTGGGATGTACTCGATCCCTGATCAATTTCAGACGCTTAGAATTTTCCAGGTTGTTTACCGTTATTATAACTATTCGGACATGTTTCCAATGATTGGATGAAATATTACAATATGACCTATGTACTCCATTTTCCATAACACTCTTTAAACAATGAACAAATACTGGATAAAATACCGAACGCAATGGAATTATTTCAATTTGATGTAAACGATATCTTTAGTTAACAAATAGTGAGTATAGTTAGAATCTGGATACAGTTGTAGATGTCTCAAGGACTTTCACATTTAAATAAAATGGTTAGTGTCCGAGTGCAATCCATGAATAAATTATTTATTCCTAAGACACGAGTAGCAGAGATAATTTCACCCTGCAAAGTTAAGTTTACTTACAAAATCTTGAATAGAATAAAGGCCATTAAACTGACGAGTCCTAACACATTCCGATAGAACATCAGAATTTACAACTACTTGTACTAGTAGTAATAGTTCTACCGTAATTGTTCCCTCCACGAAGCAACCATCAAATTGAAATTTCTAGACGACATGCATAATAAATATAATAAATTTTCAATTCAAAACTAAGTGATTTCGAAGTAAGCGAATTCAATCTTTTATTCAGAGACATTTGTTTATTCAGAATACGTAATAGCCATTGCAAACGTTCTGTAATGGCGTCATATCGATTCTTTCTTTTTCTTTGGAAAAGATTCTACTTTCTTTTGATTGGATTGGGGGTTGTGCTTTAATTGATTGTTGTTCGTACAGTTCTCGCGTTCTTATACGAAATTATGTGATCTCGTTACTAGAATTAATCTTAACGTATTTTTAAATGATCGTCACAAGATTTATAAAATCATTGTCTATATGACACTGATTCGTCTTGGTTCTTGTAAATCAAGATTTTGACTAAATATTTTGATAATTATTTCCGGTGATATTTAATCTTACGTAATTGAAAAGTATCTGTTAATAAATCAAGTTAAAAAAAAACTATATGAACAGTGGTTAGTTTTATCGCACAATCTTATCGTTCAATAAATAGCAACACAATTTTTACCAAACTCAGCTGTCCCAACATTGTAGGATACATTGTTAGAACAGCTTTATGTAAGAAAAGCTTAGTAAAACCTTAAGTCATGGAGTTGGTTCCACAAAGGAGGTAACAGAGATTTATATAGGTACACAATAGCAACAAATAAGGTGTTTTTGTCCGGTGAAAAATGTTGCAGGAGTATGACACACTTATTATATTGCCAAGTTATTATATAATACATATATCTCGTCAGCGATTTAAAGTACAGATTGCCAATGATTAAGACGTTATTGTATGATCGTTATTTTTTTGTAGCGGCTCGGAGTCTGGATCATTGCTTGGGATATGGCGATAGGCGTACTTTCTATTCTATGATAGGACTTAAACGTAAAGTCGTGAAACGTGGGAATGTGGGCCCTACATTCCTCTGCCTACCTCATCGGGGACTACACGTGTGGTGTTACGTTAATTCACACACCGTCTTAGCCGTTATTAAATTCAGTAAGACGTCACAATATATCTAAAGAAAGAAAGAAAGAAAGAAAGAAAGAAAGAAGGAAAGAAAGAAGTGTTTATTATACCAATATACAAGAACAATAACAATCTTTTTAACAAATCGACGAAATGCCGATTACAATAATAATGAAAAGGAAAGAAAAAAAGAAAAATGTTCAATATTAGATGGAATATTTGTTATTCTATACTGCAATACTAAAATTATAACTTTATATACTTAAAATAGTATCGCAATAAAAAACGAGTAAAGAAGTATAGTCAACGATAATAATATTTAACGTAACCGTAAAACGCGGAAAGCGGTCTCGAAATGCTGGAATAAGCCTTCTATTTATAATTAGAGCGAGCGCTTTATCTAGATTAGTGCGAGCGGGGTTGTGGAGAAAATTTATTAATTTCATTAAGTTCCTCAATACAGAATCATCGCGCCGCTTGCTGTAAACGATATACGATTGTAATGAATTTGGTTAAACTTATACCCATAGATAGCTTCTAAATTTGTGGCCAGAGTAAATACATCTATGTATAATTACTGAATACAGAGTTTCAAGAAGCTGCAGCCAGTTACCGGCTCGTTGGCGTGTCATTAGCGAGTGGACTTGCATTACTTGAGAATACCCCAAGTATGCACAATGCATGAAGTGGAGTTTGGGGTGGAGATATAACGATAATTATCCCCGAAACGAGGAAGAAGTAAAACAATGAAGTGTAGTGGACACAGCGTCGAGACCAATTTGTGTGGTGCTAGATTTCACTTTTACTATGTAATTTATGCTGTGCTCAAAATTTGACGCATAATATGTTGGTTATTTAAAAAATGTCATAAATAAGAAAATACATAAAAGCTCAAACAATACAAACACTCAAACTCACAACTAATAATTGAATTCCTCGTGAAGTATTTAACTAATTGGATTTCAAGTTAAGAAGTCTTATGTGCCAGACACGGATGGTGGCCGTTATGTTAAATGGGTCCGGCCGTCTAAAAAGTTATATAAGCACAACCTTGTTTTACAGTTAAATTTATATTTCTCATCGAATATTAGTTAGACATCTGGGATCGTAGCGGGTTTTCAAACTCAGTCCAGTCATATCACAGAAGCATGCAGGTATGTTTTGCTGAAACTTCCATTTAATTAGTCCATTTGTTTGCTCAGCGAAATATTAGTTAGTCGCAAGAGGACAAATGTCTGATCTGGCGTCGGATGTTTTCCGATTGTGAGCTGCCTCACTTACTTAATATGATAAATGAGAATCTTTGGGCCCGCTGTTTTCTGCTATCCCACTTTATTTACTTAACCTAGTTCCAGTTGCGGTTATTTGTATTATTTCGTTGTTTATCGTAAAAAAATATCGTGTATAAATTTAGAATATCCATAAATAAAATTGTCCATAGCTTCGTTGATGTGAGATTGGCTCGTATAAATTAGGACAAATTAACATGCAAATTTATAAACAAAGAAATATCTGTTGTTCGGTCCGAATACGACCACATTTGAAACTCAACTTGGTGGATGAAAAGCAATTGTTTGCGTTTATTTCGAAATAAATATATTGTCTACATCATAACGATGGTATAATATTCTTATTGGCAGTATAGGTATGCTAAATAATTTAGAACATTGAAGAGGCAATCAATTCCTGATAGAGCAGACTATACTTTGATGATATTACATATATTTAGGTATCTGTTTGTGTGAGTTTGCTCATGGCACTAACTAAAAGACCGTCAGATACAGAGACGAAATAATGATTGCAATATACATCTACCCGCACACGAAATAGAAACTCACTCTCAATTTTCATGCACGGAAATAGTGAAATATATTGTTGTCATAATCGTTATTAATAAAATAAGCCTCAATTAATGTATAGTTCTGCCCGCAATTATAATTAATGAACTTCAATAATTGATCTGATTAACGTCCAATTTTCTCCAATCTGCATACAAGTGGACTGTTTAACTTTTTCCATCGGATAATTTATTTACTTTTAAATTTTACACTCAGCCGTTATCACTGTTATTTATGGCGTAATAAATTGCTTCAAATGATCGAAATTGACACCAACGCCGTTACGTGGGGAGAGTTTAAGGTTTAAGAGGTTTCTACCATTTGGTGTCGGTGCCTACATTATCGCATTGATCGTTATCTTCCATTTCTATCGTGACGATAATCTTTTATAGAGATTAATATGTTCTAGGTGTTTCTGCGAAGTTTAAAGGAATATTCAAAATTTCACAAACAAAACATTCACGAGAACGAACAAATCTCAACAATCTCTCGAACAAATCTCAAAAGATTCTTCTGATCATCATATCAGTCCTAAATGTGTTAGATTGAAGATCTCTAAGAGCGATGGTGATCAATTATCATCAGGTGGTTACGACCACTTAACATTCACAGACTATATGTCATATTGTAATCTTCCTGCGTATAACATATTACCTACACGTTACCACTGGAAATTGTCTCATAAAATATTCATATGGGGTCAGTATTCATAAGACAGTTATCCACTTAGAATTAATTTAATATTCTTGCCTTCCCAAACCTATAAATATATTTTCACAATCCTTTTATGATCGTCAACTAACAGATGAATACATTGAGAAAGTTATTTATTATTCTGTGGTGTGGATGTTCTGTTCATTGCATTTATGTCGGCATAATTATTGCATTAAAACAGCGATAATTATGTCTGCTGCAAGTAAGTTTACTTCCCGAAAATGGAACAAATCTATTGCCAATAGGCCTTTTCTATTCAAAACTTTCATATCTCCTTGAATAAGCTTTGTATTCGTATTCGTATTTACGCATAGTGCTGCCCATCGGGACATCCCTAATGATAGAAAAAAATGCGTAACATAACCACTAAGTTGGGTCGGCCGTAGATAAATATGACGTATTATTATGTTTTGCAGAAACGGGGTGACGGTTAGGGCGTGTTTCTGTTGTACAGGCATAATAGGCCAAGCGGGGAGTTGAGCGAAAGCGATTGATTATTATTGCAACCTAATTGCTATAGAATTACAATTGCTATAGAATAACAATTTACTACATATAAATGTTGATAGTTTTCTGTGTTTGAAATATAAATTAATTTATTACTATTAAAATTGAATTAAATTAAATTCATAGTAATAAAGTAATACACGGCTCTAAGAGAGGGTATCTCGTTAAGTATGTAGATGATTAGCGGTTTTGATGTCCTCTATAAACAACAAAATATGTAAGTTGTGCTTGTATAATGAAGTTTATTCAAATGTATCTTTAACATAATATAAATAAACGTATGAGCAATCGTTAGTTTTACGATCCAATTGTTAGTTTTATAATACAATATTTTTTAACTAACACAAAATAAATAAAATTGATTTAGAAATAAGAACAGTAGATTTATTTCCGCTCCGCTTATGAACAAATTCTACCCTAAGAAGGAATACGCAGTATTATTTTAAGTAAAAATGCTCCCGAAGAGAGTAACATTCGCTGTTACTGTCATGAGGGTTTGTTTTCCTTTGCTTTTCTTCATCAATGCGGGGGTTCTGTACATTTATAATGCCTATTAGGTACCTTTATAGATGTGAGTTCTGTGGAAACGGCAAAGAACTTTCTAACTGCGAACAAACGAAACTGCGTTCTATCCTATCGGTATAGAGTTCGTAATCGAAGCTTGTGGTCTGTAATTAAAAAAAAAGAATAAAGCTCCGAGGAAAATTGTAGGTAGAATGAAATATAACGATTCTTTGAATTTTCCTTCTCTTTTGTTTTTTTATTATTACAGATCCAGATTTTTCTGAAGTCCGAACGCTGTTTGGACGTCGCACTGAGCTTAATGTACTGGCTCTTATAATTTTATTGTCCCAAATGCGGAATATTTTTTTATTATTTTAATGACTCTGCGTCCACACTGTGTTTGCTTTGTTGAATACTAATTGTGAAGCAATTTTCTCATTGATACGTGAGTCAAGTTGCCCTAAATAATAAATTAATTATCAATATCTATGTTTCATTAATTATTATCAATTTGTAAGCTTTAAGTTTATTGGCTTTATGATTGAGATTAGGTTTAAGATTGGTGAAGCCGCGATAAAGGGTTTCGTTATTATATGGCGTTACGTGATGTGCGAGATTTTTTTAAATCAAAAAGGTTGTTTGGCGAGGACTCTTTTACGGCGATGGGAGGGAAAATGAAAAATAAACATCCCCGAATTCTATCATAATTCCATGCTCATAACGGAGACCACAAAATAAGTTTTCTTAATGCAAAGTGATATTTAATACTGAGCTAAGGGAATGTTATATAAATATTTTCTTTGAGAAACTTTTGTTTAAAATCAGCGATCGTAATCACCAAATTAATTATCGTTCCTGGTTTTTCATGTCGAACATTCTGCTAAATTTAGAGATTGAGAATATAAAGGCGTGGTTTACAACGCTGGCCAGGTGTTGATGGGTATTCTTCTATGTATATCCAACTGAACAATATGAATTTATCTGAAAGGTGATATGATTTCTTTACAATTATTTTACCAAAAATTTTTTTAGTCACAAAATTCTTTAGCAACCGAATTCTATACCAGGATTTGAACCTTATAATAGGGAGAACAAGGTTTAAGTCTAAGCCAAGAGGCTATAATTATTATTTATGTCATATAAGTTGTATTTATTAATAGTATTCATTTAATCCCTACGGATTACTTCCACCGAATTAGATATTTACGGTTCCTTAAACAGAACCCGACTAATTAAAGGATTCAATTAACTCTTAATCAAAATTCTGAAGTTTTCCCCCCATTTCACCCACTTCGAAAATTTTGGGGTTGTTCATTATTTCAATGGGTTTTAACGGAAAATACGAAGTTTGTTTCAGTCTTGTGGGTTTTTATTAGTTTTAACATGTATATTATATAGATTTTAGTTATAACCCTGTAAAGGTGACATCGTATATTCTGTACATGATAGATATACCTAGGTATTAAAGTAAAAAATCGAGACAGGTACTTAAGTCATCGCACTGATCGACGCATCGATTTATCCTTCGTTTTCATTAGCTTCTTTTTAGTTTCTATAATTAGGTATGCAAGAAAAGTTCGAAAGGACCTTCGTATGGAGACGGCAATTCAGTGGCAACTCTCTAGTATTCCACGTGACCATGGGTTACGATGACCATTTAACATCAGGTTTCATTTACCTATTTCCACTGTTAAATTAAGAAATAATTTTAAGTTTAATTAGCATTTATTCCACTAAAATATGAAATATTTGCTGGCGCTGCTGGAAGAGATGTCTCCTAGGGATAAGCAGTGCTATTGTACAATATCTCTTTTGTATGTTTGTTTCTATTCATTGTTTTTTGTGTACAAAATTGTTAAATAACTAAATAATTCGGGGAATACAGGAGTCCAACTTAAAAATACACGTATAACAGTAATTGATCTTCTTATGAATATGTACATATATTAGAAGATATTAAATGTCATGTCAAAAATCTATGTAATGTTTCCTTATTACATACTCAAATTTCAAAAGAAACGTTATCATTAAGTAGCAATAATATACGCATTTCGATAAAGCCTCCACATATTATTATGGTGCATATATTTAATCGTCATGCATTAAAACGAGGGTAGTTTAAAAATGTATAAAATGTTCCCAACAAAACCCTCATGCATAGCTGTGACCGCGTGTGACCTCTTATGGATGAGCAAGTGTATAAGTCACTTAGGTTACCGCAAGCGATGAACGAGTAGTGAACTGAATA
>DWTO01004327.1:0-11654 GCA_018244755.1 Jemadia pseudognetus
TGTAGAACACTCCCACGTTTCAGCAGTTACGTATACATCCCACTATGGAATAGGTGGTGAGCCTATTGCCATACACCGGGCACATATCCAGACTCCGACCACTACTAGAAAATCTAAATTAAAAAAAAATTGTAGTGCCCAACCCGGAAATTGAACCCAGGATCTCCCGATCGACAGTCACACTTGCAACCAACACGACCAACGAGGCAGTCATCATTGGTAGTAAGAGAAAATATAGCGAAGGGTTTTTATATTAAAAGGCATAATAAGTAGGCACATGGCATAATATGTAGGCACGCCTAATGGTAACCGTCCTCTATCGACATTATGTAACATCAGTGTTGTTACCAATGACTTGCCCGCCTTGAAACACTTTTTAATGCTACGTTTGAAGAACCTGTTATGGCGTACCTTGAACAGATCGTTAACGCATCTTAATATAAACTAAGTGTTCAGAGTTGTTTTCGTTCCTTCTTTCTATCTCAAATATACGTACATTCTCTAAATACATCTTGAGTTTTCCTTTCACAATAGCGCGTGCAAAATAGGTGACTTAGAAGTTTACAACGATTTTCGTGTGTTACAAATTATATAATAATTAGGGATAACCAAACTGGGGCGGAAAATGAGGTTTTAACTTACAGAAGACGTTAGAAGGGTTAGGTACTAGTACTATAGAACAATGATATCGCAATTATATCATTTCGTGTTCGTAATCAATACATCGAAATACAATTAAAACGGACTTTGTTGTACTATTGACTTAATTATAGGCACTGAAAAATCGCACCTTAAAGTAGTGGGAAATACTCTGACCAACACATTTTGCTGTAGACTTAACGCGGCCTGCATGAATGCACACGTAGCCGATATCAACATGGCAATTTGTATCGACGATGCAGTCCAATACAGTGTTCCAGAGCACACAGCGCAGAGTAGAAACAGTATGAACATAAGTAATTTCTGGCCCATGTAGTCCACTAAATATCCGCTTATGCCTATGCAGAAGAATGATACCAAGCCCAATATTATTCCATTGATGTAGGTCTCCGATCCGCTCAGTTGCTGCAATTATAAAGATATGGCATTGATTTTTTTATGTTTCGGTTAAATCTAATTTTGATAGCTCCAACAATCAGAAGCTTTAATTTATCTTTTTAGAATGGCGTTAGAATAACTAATCCAATTATTACAATTAAGCTGAAATCATCAAAAATAATTATAATTTCCTACGATATATTGATTCTCTTATCGAATTTGCACCAGTGATTTTGATTTTAATAAGAAAAGCTAAGATTTAGCTACGAACATTTTCGTCTTTAATACAGGTTATGTCATTATATTATTATTTCTTGATAAAATTGTACCTAAAATTTGTTAGCTGAATCGTTTATACATTTAACTTGTAATTTACTTACTGGAACACACACGTGTGGTACTGTGACGTTACTTATATCAGTCACGTTTATTCTGTGGTTCTCGGTGTAATGGTTCAACATGGCACAAAATCTTGCGGTACTACCATAATCTTTTTGATAGTTTTCGATTATTGTCGATAATTGTGGATACCACAATCTTAGTGCACTGTACCTGCAATTTAAAATGTATATTCACAATTTACTATTACGAGTTATTTTTCAATGTTTCTGTCTTTATAGGAAATTAAAAAATTTAATAAAACCCGCTTGTCACTCTGAAAGTTAATAGGCTACGCGAAATTTCAGCACAAACATATCTAGTCTTTACAAGGGTTAGTGAGAAAATCACATAATAAATAATCGATATGGGTAACATTATGAAGCAACAACTTAGTGTTAACTTATAACACCGCCGTGGACAAAGAATGGCAAATTATAAATAGTTATACCTCTTTTTTATCAGATAACATGATTCTTACTTTCATTCCAAATTTTGAGTAGGTACGGCTCACTGTTTTGTATTTAATCTTTTTATAATTGAATGTTCAGTAATTTTGAGATTCCTTTGCATTCCCGGACTACACAATATAATAACGCTATCAGACCAATCAAATTATTCAAAACTTGACATATTCATAAATTGAGAATTTTTATAAAACATTGAAAACGACACTGAAAATATAAGTGTATATTACTTACGCCAATAAACAAACAAATGTTAAACATGAAAATAACATCAGTTGACAGCACAGCGGTCTCCCGAACAGTTGCTTTACTTCAAACAATGCGTCTGTTAATCGCTTTTTTATACTAATCTTATTTGTCGCCTTGTATGTGCTCGACGCAGTAAGGGATTTTATCTGTAATTTGATGATACGTTTAATAAATATCAGTTTTAAATTTGAATGGCCTTCACTTTACGACTTCATAAAAAAATTAGGTATGTCGTTACACGCAGTTTCAATCTTGGACAATTTGTTAAATCTTTTATACACTTAACATTATACCAGTTTATAAAATGAATAACTATCTGCTACGAAAAGTAACTGGATATCGTTTGTTTTGTTTAATTAGTAAAACTTCTTACCGGAAAAGTGTCTCTGTCTTTACCAGTGTTTTGATTGTATACGATCTTTAAAACTTCCAGTGCTTCAAACTCTTGTCCATGAGAAAATAGATATTTAGGACTTTCTGGTATTGTATAATATAAAATCGTAGCTATTAAACTGAACACCGAGCACACGTACAGATAAATATTCCAAACACGAATTTCTGGAAACCAAACAGAAATTGTTATTACCACAATACTCGTAACACTGACGAGTATATTATGACTAAAGTTATGCAACTTAAATGCGGATAACTTATATTTTCCCGCAAAAAATTGTGAATTTTCATTGCATTTGTTGTTAGATGATCGCTGTTAAAAATTGACGTTAGAAACAAAATTTTTTAGCATTGCGTTGAATTTCGATAAAATTAGACTCAAATATTGCACCAAACGGGCATTTTGAAGGAGCATTATTGGCTGGCGTAACCAGTTTAATCAGTGATATAAATTTTTAATATAAAAGTTTTTTAATATGCATATTTTTATTACGACTTGATAGTAACACGAGAGTAGTTTAGATAGCTTAAAATGTATAGTCTTAAAGTTTTACTTTTGGATGAATGTCGATTAATGTTGTACACATCTATCGACATGCTTCCAAAAGTAAAACAAGAAATCACAAACATTGACTAACGTCTAATTTATTTCTGATTCATTTAGCAAATCTCTAATTTATAAGTGACTAATTGAATGCCTGAATTAACGGATCATATTTGAAAATCCAAAATGAGAAATACCGTTTATTTTTATACACACGTGATGTATTCATTATTTTGAACTGTAATATTATGTACAATATCAATAAACCAATTTATTTATTGAAACTTTTTTGTTTCATATGTTTTGTTCGATGTGCTCGTATGATTACGATTCCAGACATTCTTTTTCTGAGAAAGATATCCGTATCTTACAGCGGAATTATGAAAGGTTTACTGACGACAATCACGATGATTTTAGCGAGTTTTCGTCCTGTGAGTACTTGGTGTAAAAATATGGAAACCAAATGGAGTCGCCGTTTGAATGCGTGATAATATGACCACATAGCTGTCTGTCAATGAGTGTAACGCGTTCTAATTGGAATGCGGTCTCGTGACTGATTGGACTGACATTCTAATCCAGCACTACTGAAGTACGGTCAACAAAAACATTCCACGTAATATTATACACATAGTAATAGACACATATGTCTATCAAGAATATTAGAAATTTTGTTTTATGTATAAGGTTTCTGAATATAATTACACCGATTGATTCGATTATATTATCGTTTCCATATCGATCTAGTAGCTTGTGCCCACTACATATATAAACACACCGTCGTAGTGTTCATAGTTCGCAGTATATTTCAATAATGTCCGATTGTAAGAAATTTGTGAAAAGTTAAAAATAAAATAACACTTATTAATTTTGACTGAGTCATCTCGTTCTAAGTTAAAACTTATAGATATTAATTAATAGTGAAAACGTGACATCACGCCTATAATCCTCGAAGTTTAACCAGTTACGTCCACTCCCTCCTACTATGGAATAGGTGACGAGCCTATTCCCATACACCGGGCACAAGTACAAACTCCGAGCCAATGCTAGAAAATCAAAATTAGAAAAATCCAAAAGTCTCCGACCCGGGATTGGAACCTTGGACCTATCGGCAGTTGGGCTTGCAACCAACACGACCAACGAGGCAGTCACTAATAGGCACTAATAGTGAAATTCCATCTAAACTCATTAAGGTGATAAAACTGTGTTTATAAAAGTTACATGAAATGTTATATTTACCAAAATATCCTTTCCAAATAACGTAATGCCAGGTTTGGTGAGGCAGCAGCCCCCATGATATTAAAGCTGCCCCTATAAGAGACATGGGCATGAACGAGCATTGAAACATTAGCACGCGGTCTCTTACACCCTTATGAGTAAATTCAGTAATCATTGCTGAAATAGTGCCGAAACACAAACTTAATCTGAAAGGCAATACAGATGAAACACTAAAGAAACATAATTTGTACGATTAGCAAATGAGCAGGCCAACTTTTAATTAGCGTCTGCGACCCTTTAGGTTCATACGTGTATCTAATATTAAAAGGGCTGATGCGATTCGAGATCTGTATCAGAAGCGTTGCTACTCTGCCTAAGAACAGTTTGACCTTCCCCCTCGGTCTCGCACGTCTGGACCCACGAGTTGAATAAAGCTATAATTGGATCCATCTAATTACATCTTTCGTGAAGTGCTTGTAAGTTACATTAATGTAAGTTAAAATACACGTAGGTACTATTACGTAAATATTTAAAAATGGAATGTCTCACTGTTCTGGAATATATTATCATCCGTATAATTATTAATATTCTTTCTTGTTTTGGAAATTTTTGCAACAATGACGCTTTAATACTCGAGCCTTGCGCCCCCTTCGCAAGTAAATAAATGATATATGTCGCCTTCATAAGTCGTCACGTATGAGCATTAAGCAATGGAAATGTAATTGTTTCGGTAGTTAAATATCACTTTCGATGACTGCTACTGACCTAACTGCAGTGATAGAAAATGTCTAGAGAAGTGAAAATGGGATAGACAGATAATCCTCTCTCTAACGTGGCAGGATAAGATTTACGACCTCAAATATTTTAGGACTCGGAGGAAATAATTTAAATACTTCTGGTGACAGTAGATAATTTTATGAAGTGAAATGAATTATTTTCGTTTGGCGAAATCATCGTGGAATAATACAGACACTGCGGTTCTGTCTTTAAAGGGCAGGTAGGCAGGATGATAAATTTTATTTACGATTTATTTTTCCTTGGAATGCACTACACTTCATATATGTATGTACATACAAGGATAAAAGTCAATAATTTATCGCCACTGGGATATTAAAATAGATAGAAATAAGTATATTTCAATTTTTATACAATTTCTATATATATGTAATTAGATAATTTTCGCGTTTGCTTCGTCTCTCATAACAAAATATTCCTTTATTACTTCAGATTCTTATCAAAATTTCCTTCATGTTAATCTTCTTGTTAATTATTATACAATTTTATCTGATAAGAAGTTGTTATGTCGTGAAGACGACATATTTTAATTTTATCTCGAAACTTAATGTGCCGCAAATATTTATAAACGGTTCGTGGGAAGTTAAAAATCTTAATGTGAAAAGTGGAAAAATGCAACCGGGTCTTTTAACGGGACTATCTCCGAGACGGCACTTACGCGACTCCTTCGATGATTTTCATGAAGAGCAATACCCAATAGTTTTGACTAGAGCCTTCTAACAACGAGAAGACAAATATAGCCGCGTGGCCACCGACAAGAAATATTCTTCTCCCAAACGCATCCACCAGGAAACCACTGAACAATGTTGCACCAACTTGGCCTATAACAAAATATAAGGTCTCTTAATTAAATAAACACCGTGCAATTAACGGCAAATCCGTTATTGCGGCTTACGTAACAATGACACAATTAAATAAAAACTGGATATCCTGTTCAACCAAATTTGATTTTAATTTTAATGAATGACCATTTAAAGTAATCCTAAATTTTTCGCTATTAGCAGCATTATCAGTGCTACCTGGCATTTTTTTCGCGTGAATACATATTTATACTTTGATACGTATATGTACAATACTGTATATAAAACATTTTACATACATTTTATTTTCTATGCATTGGTGATTGACGCTGTTCAAGTTCAATATTAGGAAATATGTAACCTGTATCACGTGACTTACCGAAGAAAGGTCCAGCATTTAATAGCCCTTTCTGCATGATATCCATATTTAAGTCACATTCGGCGTTTGGTAATATATACGAGGACGTGGTAGTCACCATTGTCGAAGAGAACACTGCCGCCAAACTTGCTAAAAGCAATCTGACGTGAAATCGACCGAATTTGCATAATACTAGAGCGTCTTCCAGGACTTGCATGGGGTTATCTGGTTCCGCTGTAACATGGAAACTTAAAGGGGTTATTTATCATTTATTACCTACCTTTGAACTTCTTATAGTTCTTCTGTTATTGAGTGCAGAACAAGAAGGGTTACTCATACTAATTATTATTCGTTATTATTGGATTCCAAGTAAGTACCTATTATCCAAGTTAAGTCATACATTTTACATGCCATGTAGATATACATAGGTAATATTTTATTGTGTGTCTATGACAAAGGTAGTCAATAATTAAGATTTAAGTTCCTGTATTTTTATTTATGTATTTGTAATATCAACAGTCCCATTAATTTGCGTTATTTCAGAAATGTACTGCAATGTTGGCCACATGTACCACACAAATTATTATCTTTTTTGGTTAGGGTTATATCCTAAGAGCATTTTCTAGAAATCTTCGACAATACAAATACATCGATTTTATTATTAATAGGTACTATGTTTGCTCATGCAGTACCCATTTTATTAAAAAAAATTAATATAAAAATATACGAACCCATCACTCGTTCCTTGTTATTTATTCACTGCTTATTACAGTTAATTGTAAATGTTTAAGCCGTGAATTCTCAATTTGTTTTTCTGGTATATAAGGAAATAAATATTATAACAAAAGCAAACCAATTAAATATTTTTAAAAAACACACACATCACAATATATTAAAAAAATTTGTTACACAAATCTATATTCAATGTATTATGATTGTAATAATAAATTTGACGATTTTCAACAGCGCGTAAAAGTTCCAAGCTGTAACATAAAATACATTTCGCGTCAGTAAAACGCTACAATAGTGTGTGAACCACGGATGGGGCGTATCTATACACTGCTCCAATTATTTACACTATGATAATGGCAAAGGCTAATGTCGTTACGTTACAAAGAAATTATTCACTGTCATACTTCGTAGATGAATTTCATCCTTATTTGCACTACGTAACTGAAAATTCTGTCAAGTAAATATTTATACGTATAATATAATTTTTATACCATCATATAAGTACCTACTTCATAACATCATGCCTCTCATACTTCAAAAAGGTAGGCTGAGGAGTGCAGTACACTCGCGCAAATCATCAATTTTCTTACACGTCTCACCATGAACAAGGTGAGCTCTTTGCCATACATCGGATACAATTCTAGACTCTGTGCTATCCTTAAGAATTTTAAGGTAGAAAAACTCAATAATGCTTTACTCGTCCCTCTGATTGAATCCAGTATTTTGATCAGTAGTCGGGTTTGCACCCACTCCGTCCAGACCAGAGGCCGTCAGCCCATATAATTATTTTTATTTAAGTGACGTAAGTACACAAACCATCTTTCATTCCAAGTTATATGGCGATACTTGTATCCAATAATAATAAAAATTATACTCATTTGAATGTAGCGTTTAGCTGAGGAATAATAATATGGATTTGATGAGAGGAGTGTAATTCAATATTCAATAGTATCTAAAGAGAGGGGATGAAATTATCTGATAAATAATTTTGTGCGAAGAGTTGTAGTTAATCAATATTTATTTTTAACAATACGTTTCACATGTAATGTTGCCAACTTTTAAATTTAAACGAAATTTTACATTATATATAACTTATTAATTTGTTGTTAGCTGTAGGTTTAATCTTCGGTTCTCCTTGTCCATTTTGAAATTAAAACCAAGTTTCTAATCTTTTGTTTTGCTCCACGCGTGTTTGCATATAACAATATTAAAACACCTTAAGTCGTAAATGGATAAAGATATCGTGCAACGATGTGGTAACACGTCAAATATTTATCGTATTAACGGTGGGAAAGCAGCCTTTTTGTCAGGTACTAGTATAATTGTCAGTGTTACGTTTGTAAAAAAACATTTTAGTACAATTAAGTAAAGCATTATTGACAGGATGCAAAAAAGATATACAGTAGAGACTCTGTTTGTTTATCACTCACCAATAGGCTAAGTAATAGGCTCTGTACGTAACTGGTGAAACGTAGGAGTGTACTACACTCCTCTGCCTACCTCATTGTGGATTACAGGTGTAATGTTACGATGTTACGTATGTTATGTAGTAAGTAAAGGCTATTTACTTTTACTCTAACTAAAGCAGCTATAGTGCACTGTAAAAGCGTTCAAAGTCGCGCACGAAAGTTAGTGATTAAATAAAATCAAGAACGCAATTATAACAAACAGATAAAACATTATGGCTTGTATGGATATTAAAAGGAATTACAAGATAAGCACTGTTTTTAACACAACCGTTTAACTGATTAGCTATTTATTTAGTTACCCAAAATAACTTTCACATTATCAGCATCTTAAATACTGGTGGTATTTAAGTTCCCATTTGTTTTACAAAGTTACACTTGAAAAATGGAAGAATACTACTCCGTATACCATTTATGGAACATGCCGGCGCGATGTTATGTAGTAGTGGTTGCCAAAATAGTAACATACTTTAAAACACTTGGTAACTACTTGTCGGCTATATTTGAACTGCCAGGTTCACATTCATGACAATTATTCATGACTAATACGAATTGTAAAACTATACGTACAACTTTTTACAACAACAACATACAACAACAACGAGCTCAAACGAGACATATACATCTCAATTGGTTTTTAATAAAACAAAATGTTATAAAAAAATCAGTATTATGCATAATGCCATTAAAATCACCTGACAGTTGTATACTTAAACGTATGAGTCAAATTTCGAAATGCTCCAATTTTCTACACGCACGAATGCTTCAAATAATATTCTTGATAATCCTAGGCAAGTACATAGAGTTACCCTACTCTTTTTAGGTTTCAAAGAAGGCAAGGTAAGTTACATTAATAACGTCGTATATAAAAGAAACAGAAAAATCATATATATTACGTGTACGTTCTGAAACTTCCTGTATTCGGCTTAAGGAAAAGCTGTGTTAGAAAAGCCTCCTTTTCCTTGTGTATGAATATGTAGTATCCGTTGGTATACAAATAATAACGTTATTATTACATTTGTGTGGGCCACATGAAAATGAGCTGAAACGTTGTTTTTGGGTCAATTTTGTACCATATATTCGTATTACATGTTACATTATACTAACGAACTTTGTGATGTAAATGTAAAATTGTTTTTTCTTATGGAATCGAGCACACATAAACAAAAGTAAGTTACAAAATCATTCGTCATCGAAATGAAAAATAATAATTTTAAGTCAGACTACAAATTTACATTTCGTGATAGAACTGATTTAGTCCATTTTAGTATTTATTTATCCAAGAAAAATCTAAACAAAGAACAGTTAAATAAACCACTTTTTTTCTTTTCATTTTATGCCTTCATTGCAGCATTTATTTGTCTACTTACAAACAATGACATTATAATTTTAATAATCACGATACATGAAATACGTTGTCTGATGTTATACGCAACAATTGTCAACAATGATAAGATATGATTGAGTTGTAATTTGAATAAATTAAGCTAATGTAACATCGCAACAGTCTGTGAACTCGATGTTATCTGTGTGTACCTTTATGTTGCATACGATACGCCATTCTACAAAGGATACATTACACGTCCGTGCAAAACTTAACGCAACCATGCGTTCTACAAGCCATCATCTATAAGTACTTTGCCCCGATATGGAGCATCCTAAGGGTTATTAGACTCTACAATGGACGTCGAAGAAGAACGAAGTCTTTTGTACAGTCCAATAACCCTAAGTTTACAGTCGTCGAAGGCATCAAGAACGAGCAAGAAAGTATTTCCTCACACTTTGTCCACCATTAAATAAATACAAAATGAAATACTTACATAAATATTTATTTTCTGTTCGCGAACAAGTCGCAGGCATAGCTAGTCTTTGATATATCACAAAATCCTATGTAAAGGAAAAGTGTAATGAACATTTATATCAAAATAATAATAATAGGGGCTCCTATTATATATAGAAGCATCGAAAACAAAATTTTTAATAATGAAAATGTAATTTACCCTTTACCAGTATCTAAAGTAATAAATAAAAAAAATATGTAAATGGAAAATAATAATTCCGTTGCTGTTACTGAATAATTCAATATTGAAATCGCACAACATTCATAAACGATTTCACAACGATATCTTATAATTGTCCCATACTCGCAGATGACGTATCAATCGTAATTCAAAACGAAACAAAATAGGCGGCAAATAAACTCCGAATACTCTTTAAAAAAAAGAAAAACTAAGTTCTAGCACTTATTTATCTATTTCGATAATGAACACACATAAAAAAACTGTAATAAGTCGAGATGAAGCCATTACATATGCAGTTACTGCAAGCATCCTAGTCAGAGTACCTATACACTGGCTGGTGAGTAAAAAACAAAATTTTATTTAATTCACATTTCATCAACTCAATTAACTCTACAGAATTAACGTTCGGTCTCCGTGTCGTGAATGTGGGTTGGTAAATTAAAATTTAAGTTTTAATGAATGCTCTTTAAAGGCCTGTATTCGTTAGATTCGTGGCTTTAATTACACACTCTGGTGGAACTAGTTTTAAGGGTGTTTAGAACTTTCTACCTAATTGCTGTTTAGTATACATGAGGACGACGATTTGAAATATTAAATAAAAAAATAAACGATACAACTCAAGGAGTTCTAAAATTGACCTCAATGTACACCTTTGAACAACAATCGCCACAAATCGCTAATTTAGTCATGGAATTATTCTCGAAAATATCACCAGTCATCAAAATGTGTTTGAAATTCACCGGTTCCTCATCATCTTAAATCCCTTCAATTCACTTTCTACCTTTTCTCTTTTTTTTTCTTTCTTCTTCTTCTCTTGTAATCTTTCGATAATATGTCATTGGAAAGCAAAAGACGTGAAGTCGTCGAAGAATTCGTCGTCGCAAGTGAGAAACTTCTCTAAGATAAGTCTAGACGTTATTTAGTCTAGACTTGCGGAATTAGGATGTAAAATCGCGATAACTAGTCATCTATAGAAATGCTGAATGCGACGTCTGGTGTGAAAAAAAAATCGTTACCACTGGGAAATCCAAATCTGACAACACTGTTTTCGTATTTAAAACCTAAATAGAAGCTACATGTTTCTGTGTATCTGTAACTTCAAATAAAGTAACTTCACGCCAGTAATGCCCGAAGAGGTAGGCAGAGGAATGCAGAACCACTCCCACGTTTCACCAGTTACTTTTACGTCCCATTATGG
>DWTO01004328.1:0-11653 GCA_018244755.1 Jemadia pseudognetus
CTTCTCTGCCTATCTATTCGGGGATTACAGGCGTGAAGTCACTTTTTATTATTAAATCGCCACGGTAGGTCCGTTATGAGGGAGACAGTGTCAAATATCACTATCTTTACAAACTTAACATGCATTTTCTACATTGATCACTTTTTTTTATATTCGTATACTGGGCGTTAGAGTCCGAAGACTCGACGCTCACTAACCTGGTAGAGGCTACTTGTACCCGCAACACATTAATCACTTATCATTAATATCGTGAAGAAGGATGAAAAAAGTACAAAAAAATTAAGTAAATAAATAAAGAGATAATTATTTACTTAATTTTTTGTACTTTTTGAATTATACTTTTAGATATTCATTGAAAATGTAAATATAACAGTCAGTCGGTCCGACGAAGGGACCTATGATTAATTACGACCTCAATTACGCGCAATGTTTGACCTTAAGTTTTGTTTGTTGTCATCATCATCCTGTTTCCGTCCACTGCTGGGACATAGGCCTCTCCAATAGCACGCCACTGACCTCAATATTCAGCTCTTCGCATCCAACCGCTGCCAGCCACTTTGCGTATATCGTCACTCCACTTAGCCGGAATCCGTCCTACACTACGTTTTGGTGTCATTCCCTAATCCAAATAAGGCTTTGAAATTTTATTTCCAAATTAAACTATAGGTAAAGCTTATTTAGCTAATTGAAATTTTAAATAAGTCCGTACTATGATTTTATTTATTATACATCATTTACATTGCCTGTAGGTACAAACGTTGAGTGCAAAGTTGCAGTACCATTTGACGGTCGTCAATTAAGACCTCCACTGCGTACATGCTTACTTTGGTTACAACCAACTAAAAGGCCATTTCTCTCAACCGCGAATTAACCGCCAATCAAATGCCATTAGTTGACTCATTTTACATTCAACGCAAACTCCTATCTGATAATTTTAAATGTCATTTATATATAATGACGTTTAGATGTAAGATTGAATATTTTTTGCATCGTAATTTCTCATCAAATCATCAGATGAGAACGTCGAATAATATGTGATTATTATATTAATAATCAATTTTTTTTGTATAGATACTAATTAAATTTTATAATAAACATTTCCATATAAATAAAAGAAAATTGTAATTTAATTAATTATCTCTATAGCTATAAAATTAATTCGAATTTTATGATTCATAATTGAATTGTTTCTCAATGTGACAATATTCACAAGTGCTAAATAAATAGGGAATCATTTGAGTTGAACGAACTAATGAAAAAGAGAGACGCATTAATTAACCACAAAAGTATTTTTAAATTTAAAAAAGGATTGGTCATTGTTTTTTATTAATGTAAGTAACGTCGCAACATGTTTCAAATAACTCAAATTTGTAATTCTAAAGTATTAGAGGCCAGGTGTCCCTCGAGTTGGCAACTCGCGTTCCCATGGAGCTAAGCTAATTTTTCACATTACATAGCATATTTCATTTTGACAACGATTATATGTCATCACCATATATTTTTAACAGCAAGCGAACATATAAGTATTAAAATTTGTAAACCAGTTTTTCAAAGGCGTATACTTACATACATACCTACATATATACTTACATACATACCTACATACACACCTAAATCGTAACAATTATTGTTATTAAAGATATATTGTAATAAGTACATTAGTATTATTTCGACCGTAAATAGTTGCCAACAACGATATATTTAATTCACAATTTCACAAGTGAGCGAACGCTCGCATTTTTTTATTAATATGTACGCCATTTGTGTAATAAGAACTAAACATAAAAAACGCGTAACACCACATCTGTAATCCCCGAAGAGGTAGTCAGAATGTAGTGCACTCCCTCGTTTCACCAGTAACGGATACTTCCCACTATGGAATAGGTGGCGAGTCTATTACCGCACAACGGGCACACATCCAGACTTAGACAGACAAGTCACTGCTAGAAAATCTAAATTACATTAAAACAATAGTAGGTCCGGGTCCGGGATTTGAACCCAGGAACTCTTGATCGGCTGATGCGCTTGCAACCAACACGACCAACGAGGCAGTCCACATAGATGCTTAAATTACCTTACAACCATACAAGTCGGTCATGATTTTTTATGCCTCGCGTCTCTATACTATTCTAAATCGAATAACAGATAACAAGTAATAAGTAAGTAGTAATAAGTAGCCGTTAATAAATGAGAAGTAACATAACTTGTTTTAGTGTTAAGTAGGTATTGGTTAAAAGGCCATATATCGTTCCAGGTTAATTGCGTTTGAGTTGAAAGGTTGAAGGGTGTGGGAGACCACGGAATCGTGAGAATAATAACCCTTTGACACACCTCACACCATTGTTAGAATCATTATCTTGTCTTTGTCGCCCTCCGGACATATGCCTGTCCTAATGACCACTATTCTACAATTTTATATACGGGATTTTTGTCCATAACACCTGTACATGTAATATTTTTGAACAAAATAACAGTCGTACCGTGTTTTACTGTTAAATGTTTCGTGGTTGTTTATCTATATATGATTATATGTGTAGCGCTGGGCACGCGGGTTGGCGATCGTAGAGCATCGCGCCTACCTGCGGCCATTTGACCGTGTCTAGACAGGCCGCATCATACCGCGATCTGTCAGCGCCGTGTTTTGGCGATTACGTCTCTTACAGCCTGTTTTTCGGCATGGGGTCAGGCAACATATTCTTTCTCCGTTCCGACACGGCTAGCGGACATTAGCATTTGTCAAATAAATTTTTATTTTAGACTATCTTTTGCCCACAACTTCGCCCGCGTGCAATTAGGTAAGCCCGTTCAGTAGATTTTGCGTGAAAGAATGACACATATACCCATACTAACAAACTTTCACATTTGTAATATTAGTCCTTACTAATGTAGGATGGTTTCGAACCTAAAACCTCTGATCAGCAGTCCAGTTCACTAAACACTGTCCTAAAGGGCCAGTCGTAATAGGCGTATTTCCCTTATGAAGCATGATTGCATTGTCACTTATAATGACAATTAAATTTACTGTAACGCTCTTTCACAGTACTGAATGTTTAATATGATTAATAAATAAGTCAGGCTGAGTAAGAAGGTACGTTCATGCAATGTCGATTACCATTATAAGTTACGGCAAAATAAAACTCAAGGGCATAATATAAGTGCATCTCGACTTTTATTGAGTAACGAAATAACATATTTCTTATGTGTTGATCTTATCGTCTGTTTTTAAATTCAAATTACATACGTCACGCTATGTTCCGAGAATATATTTGGTGCTATTTATCTGCAATGTTCATCGATAAGTGGTAATGCAACTGGCTGGTTGGCGCAGTGGTTCCTGTACCCGATTATTGCGCCGGGGGATCGTGGGATCGATTCCCACCCGGAATAAATATTGGTATGATGTGGACAACTATTTGCTCTGTGCATTGGTGTAGAAAAAATTTAAACGGTGTATGGTTCTATCTATCACCACCTATTCCATAATGGGATTTAAACGTAACTGGTGAAACGTGAGAGTGTACTACATTCCTCTGCCTACCTCTTCGGGGATAACAGGCCTGATGTTACGTTACATAAAAAAAACTGTCCGTTTTAATGATCATTAACATGATTTGCGGATTCATATAATTCTTTATACATAGTTCATTATAGATAAGATAACAGCCGTAAAAATTCAAGGTTAAACCAATACTTAAGCTACTCAAATTACCTTGCTGAAACGTGTGTATATTTATGCGTAGATATTCAAGCTAATTTATTGTATTATAGATAGACATTTCGCTGTACTAAAACGTGGTCAGTTTAGTGTGTAGTACCTATGACTTCACTTAATGTCAGTCTTGCAGTTGAGATCCCAGTTATTTGTATGCTTATCAAACATAAATATATATTTTTGTACACCATCATCTACAATTTTATTATTATACGATCACTTGTCAAAGTTATTAAGACTAAATGTGTGAAAAATATATTGTGGTCTTAACCCTGTTCTTTGTGAGAGTGGACCCGTGTCCAGCAGTGGAACGATAAAAAATACACAAACTTATATGTATATATATACATTTCCATATATATATATATATATATATATATATATTTGCTGTTTCGTATCTGTTTCGCACACTTCATATCTTGTTTAGAGTTTCTTACGAAAAACCAAATGGAACCCTTATAACATTACTTTTATGCAAGTATGTCCGTCCGTCTGTCACAGCCAATTTGCTCTAAAACTACTGCACCAAATGACTTTTCTTGTAGTGGCTCTGAGTCTGGTTATGTATCCGGTGTATGACAATCGGCTCATTACCTATTCCATATTGGGACGTAAGGCTAACTGGTGAAATATGAAAGAGTGATACATTTCTTTTTTTACCTCTTCGTGGATTGCAGGCGTTAAGAAACGGAAACAAATGAATTTCGAATTGGAATTTGACTTGACATCACTATCATTCGAATTACTCGGTATTTCCAAGAGTGTCTGTGTCAATTCACAGTTCGCGTCCCAGTATCCATAAACCGTTATACCATAGGCCAAGCGATATGATTGGCGACCCGCCACCACCACTGCGACATGCTAATTTACTTAATTATCGCGCCGTCTTCTGCATTGTTACATTCTACGTTGCATAGACAGCTAAGAACGTCATCTGTGTCAATGTTACAACGGTTTAAGACACTTGGAACCGGAACTACTCAACTATCATTACGTTTAATGGTGAATTTGAGTGTCGTGGTCGTATGTATCTTTGTATTATGGTCAGCACTTTTGTCTTCATTCTCTTCGACACTCATTTCCTCTCGAATTGAGAAGGTTTACCGTCATAGTTTGCGGGTTGACCAAGTGGTGGCTCTCAGGATTCACATACCTTAGGGATCTTAAAGATTAGTCCGCCCTCACGATGTTTTCCTTCATCGCTACAGCAAGTGATATTAAATCTGAAGCAGCATTTTGTGAAGTGCGCGCCAAGGTTTGACCGAGGACCCGCGAAATGGAAGCCTAAATTCTAAGCCACTAGGTTGTCGCCGCTGGATCGTGTAATATTACTTGCTACTGTCCGATTTAAACCCGATATTCAGCTGAAACCAAAATCTTAGTTGAATCTTCTAGTGTCAGCCGATACCCTACCTACGATTGGTCATTATTCACGACTCTCTTACCCTTAAGCGCATCTACTCTAAGTATAAAACGGGAACGCTATGAATAAAAAGTTCACGCTCTTAAAGAAACTTTAATTTATGTATGACATTCTCGCGATGTATAGATAGAGATTATCGGCAATATGCGGATGATTCGCTGTCGTCTGCGCACTGCGTCATTAATATCGCCATGACATTGAACATGACGCAGGTCGTGTGTTCTCTGCCCTCTTCATTTGGAACAAACACCTAATAAATCGGTTAAAACCCTTTTGATTTAAAGCTTCTTCAATGACAAATACTATGGCATTAAGTACTTAGCCAAATGTGTTTATGCAATATAATTTGTATGTCGGGGGTCTGACACTAACGTATACAGTTACCGCAAGCGCACTGTACTCCGTGCGTTGCAGTCTAGTGTAGGTGGTCCGTTTTACGTTTTTTTGTACATCATCACTACCACTATAATCACCACCACCACCACCAACAACGACAAAAGCAACAACAGCATTAACAAGAATAATAGTAATTTGTGTAATTTAATGAAATAATCGCGCTCTTGATCAAATTTCTTAATATGTATAATTAACGAAAAGTGACATGCTGGTACCTACTATATGTTGGTACGTGGCGATGAATGTGAGAAGTTTTTTTGATAATATTTTCCCATAATTGCTTCCAGATACAGTCGGCCAGTCAGTCTGGGGTGTCTTGTTGCTCACCATGTCCATAAGCGGGTTTATATTCACACCACTAGATCTGATGTTGTGGGAGAAGCTGAACATGAGACCAGGTTTGTATACAGTATCTCAGTATCATAAGGGCTTATGTCTTTATGCATGCATGCTGTTACCTGTTAAAACTGACACAGAACATGTCCATGTTCTAAGGTTTCTTAGTGACCGGGTTCTCACTATTTCTTACGCGTACTTCCTGTTCCAGGATTACCGCCATACGAGTGGTGGTCGGACCCCCCGGACAAGGTGAGGATGAAGGTGTACGTGTTCAACGTGACAAACCACGAGAGGTTTCTCCAAGGAGTGGACAAGAAGTTAAACTACGAGGAGATCGGACCTATTATTTACTTGTGAGTATTGTCGAACTTTCTAGTACGTTGCATACATGTACGAGTACCAGTTGTTGGCGTTGTTGTATGTTGTCGTACCCGGGGTGTGCCAACAGACTCACCACCTATCCTTAGTGGGGCGAAAACGTAATTGCGAAACGTGGGAGTGTACTGCACTCCTCTGCCAGCTTCTGCGAGGATTACAGGCATGATGTCACGTGAAATAAACGAACATACTATATAAAAAATTTGATATCAAATTTATCGAAAATAACGTTTTTTATATTGCGATCGTAAAAAACATTTACACGATACAACTTAATGCAAGTATCCAACTTAGACAAAGCTCGAACAAGTAATAGGTACTCGTAAAAACAGTCCGAAATGCTAATGAAATCATTACATTAATTCAATCACATATTTACACTATACAAATATATGTATGTGGTAATTATGCAAAACCATAAAAAAAATCTCGACATAGATATAAACAGGGTATGTACAGAATACGCCACATTTTACGTTAATGAGATCACTTCTAGACACCTGTGTGCTATAGTTATGTGTGTTATAGTATGTTATATAATATACATAGTATTTCTCCGAAGGGGTAGACAGAGGAATGAAATACCTACTATGCTTACGATTAACCATATATGTCACATGTCCCATGGCATAGGCGATGAGCCTATGGTCATACACCGCACACAAATTCAGATTTCCACCTACTGTTGAGAATTGTAAATTGCATAATCGCAATAATGAAAACCCAAAAATATCCTTAAAACGATAATGTCAAAGACTTAATACTCATTCAAAAAAACTATAAAAAATCAAAAGGAACAAAAATAATTTTGAACATGCCGTTATTAAAATTAACCATAAAGTAAAACGAATAATGTTCATCATTATCAACACCCTATTTCAGCCCACAGCTGGACATAGGCCTCTCCCAAGGAGCGCCATCACGCCCGATCCTCGTTAAAAAGTAAATGTAAAATGTGTCATACATTTATAGACGTACAAATATAATAGAACAATTCCTTGAACAATATTACATCATAAATAGGCACATATAGATAGGTTAGCTCTTCGAACGTAAGTAGTTAACATGGCCGAATTACAGAATATAATAAAATACCTACATTTAACTATAATAGCTTGAGGCACTTGACTACAGTAACCGATACGGGAGACTTAACTGGACCCTAGCAGAGGCACGCTCTGGTCTAGGTGCCTCAGGGCAGCCCTATGTCCAGCAGTGGACTGCAATAGGCTGAAGATGACGATTAGAACGCATAGAGCGTTATTTATTGTATTTCTTCCAAAGAAAGAATATGTTTTTATGAAGAGAGTGACAAATGTACAGTCTGTATAAATGAAAATATTTTGCTCTCAATGCTCTCTGCCTACTCTGCGTGGGACCTGGCATGATGATATAATAAAATAGACGACATTGAAAGCTGCCAGCACAAATACAACACTACGGATCTAATTGAGAAATGTGATATATTTTTATTCACTTGAATTATCATCGAAATTACTTGTAACAGGTTCTTTACAGTGGAATATATTGGCATTTAAAATTATTTCTACAAACAATGCCGCCTAATATTTTATGACAGTGCTTTTAAAAAGATCTTTCGTTTTACGACGCAGATTCTGATATATTATGTAGATACAAAGAAGTATGTAAAATTATGCAAAAAATTTCATTATTTACGCACGCGATATTTGGTTTAAAAAACATTTTACATGCAAATTAAAATTACAGACAATTAGTCACCAAGAATAAAACAGTTTTTGAGAATATTTTGACTGTACGTAGCGAGTATTTATATTTATGAAAATACATAATATGCGTTCAATATTTATGAAAACATTATGTACGGTACCAGTATGTAATATTTATAAATAGTTTATGTGACTTTAGTGAACAATTAATGGTTAAACGAACTTATCTGTAAGTGAAGTTTTATCATACTCGTAATTAGATATATCGCACGCGGGACTGCCGATCGGGAGGTCCTGGGCTCAAATCCGGGGTCGGACACTAAGACACACATTTCTCTAACTTAGATTTTCTAGTAATGACTCGTACACTGAATTCGTGCCCGGTACGTAGACCTTCCCTGAGAGGTAAGCCCATAATCCCCACTCTGGGCATGTGGGGTAATAATTGCAGTTACAAAAACAAATTTATATCAATACCCCATTCACTGCTGGGACATAGACTTCTGGGATCCAACCGCTGTGAGCCACTGCGTAGGTATAACTTCACTCCAACTAGATGTCTACAGGGCGTCCGACGCTTTTTATAAATATAACGCGTTTTTGTAATATATATATGTGAATTGTTCCATTTTTTTCTCTCCCCATAGCGATGCGGACATTAAAAGTTACTTAATAATACTTGTTAGTTGTTATGTATGATATAATTTGGTTTTTTCTTCCCGACATGTCATAGAGTTAAAAAGGTAGACAGGAAATCTTTTTCACACAGCTCATTCACCTGCAACTTTTTTCAATATTTTTTGCATGTCGAACGCGCTATTATAGATCTATTATAAGTATAGATTATATTTAATTTTATTCCTGTTTCTTCTTGCGCGGACGCCGACGTACTCGCGAATTATACGAGTAACAGACGTTTTAAAATGTGTAATGTTGTAACAGCGAAAGTTCAAAACCTTTCAAGGATTTTAGGTGACTGCAAAGCCATTTTGCGGCTACCTGATGTGTTGATCATAGGTTAAAGTAAAATCATAGATTAAAGTCGAACTGAAATGATCAAGTGTTTGACGCGCGGTATATTATAGCGCTCGTAAAATACGCAAAGTTTAACATTTCCAACTTGCTTAAAATACTTTAATCGCGTAATACGAGGGTTGTACTATGCCATGGGTTCCTAATTGTTACACTTGAGTAATATTGTCTTTAGCTAGACATGGCAAACTAAAGATTCGCTTGTATATTCGCAATAAATAATGACAGAGTATTTTCATCAAATCACAGTAAATCATCAGGTTGATTCATTTTCTGTTTATACTAAGGCTTCCCCAGAGGAATTTTTGTCCGTAAGCCTCGCGTTGAGCGTGGGTTGGGGAGCCGCTGGGTGTTTTTATACTCATTACCTTACACCTGTGTATTGCCTAGATATACTTTTAATTTTGTTTTTTCAAATAATGCCCTATTTTAATTTTCAGTTCTGTCAACTGACTAACATTTTGAAAGACTGTCTTCAGAAGTAATTTACACGTTCATTCGAAATGATGCAAAACAATAATTAATCAGCATAAATACCTACACATGTATAAATTTTCATATGCGTATCTGTACCTGATAATTTTACACACAGACACAGGAGTAACTAATAGTGTTGGATTTTTTTTGTTTTTTCTATATATTTTCTAACTTTGATTTTTCAATAGAAATTTATAGTAGTGATTCAGAGTCTGATGTTTGGCAGTAAGCTTACTGCCTATTTCGTAATGGGACGTAAACCTAATAGATGAGACATGGGAGTGTATCGTACTCCTCTGCCTACCTCTTCGGGGATTACGTGACTTTTAGGAATAATTTAAATTTAAGGGAAATCAATAACTTGCTGAAAATTTCAAATTAATCATAATTTGTAGTCTAACAATAATTTGTAATATAGACATCATTTGACATTTAATGATAATTTGAAATCAATCCGAATTTTATTGACCATTCCAAATTTAATGACAATTTGGTCAATAGCTTGCAATATAATACAAATGCTCTATAGCTTTTGCTCAAATTGCGTAACTTGTAGCTATAGGGATAATTTGAAATTTTCTTACATATAAATTTGAACTTTAATGATAATTGGAATTTTCATGATAATTTAACGACTGCCTGTAAATGCTAATTCATTGTTGAATTAGCTTTTATCTGGTATGTGTGATCGTGGATAATACGTATTAGAGATACATGCCCCTCTGTAGATACACAATCCAACAATGAATCGTACATAATACGTTTTGTACCTGACGCGGTTCGCACCACGACCTCAGCGCAACGGACGGTTGCTGTGAAGATTGCACAAATGACGTCACCAAATTTCGTAAAACCTCGTAATATCTAAGGTTAACGTTTGTTTTGGTTCGGTCTGGTTACACACCGCAAACAAATACCACGCGCTCAGTACGGTCACATCGTCAAGTTAGGATACGTAACATCGTTGGGCGGGTATACACTCGATATGAAAACCCATACGGTACTTAAAATTTCAAAAAAGGTTGTCTCAGAACGTAAGGGGTTGGCCTTTGACTCGATGGTTAAGTGCGTGTTGGCAGACAGTAAAGAAAACAATATGCTATCGAAATGTACTCTTACTAAAATGTTACTTTTCAACTACTTATTTAAGAAATACGTTGAATTTTTTACCTTTTTATACGATTCTAAACGATTTATTTAGTTTAGTTAGTTGGTAAAACGTAATATCACGCCTGTTAGCCCCGAAGAGGTTGGCAGAGGAGTGTAGAACACTCCTACAATTCACCAGTCACGTTAGTTAGTTAGTTGGTATAATACAAAAATAGTAAGCTTCCCTAAGATTATTTATTATTATATAACATATCGCGTCTGTATTTCCGCGAAGGGGTACGTAGAGGAGTACAGTTATGTTTACGACCCACCGTGGAATACGGGGTGAGTCTATTGCCATGCGCCGGGCACAAATCCAGACGCCGTGTGGTTTCTAGCAATTTCAATTTCGTGAAAAAACCAAATACTTTGCTCGACGCTAGGATGACATGTTTCTCGGCAGTCGTGCTTGCAGCCAATAGACCAACGCGGCAGTCAACTAAACATAAAAATTGGAGATCGCGGTTTTAATCAAATTTTTTGTTGAATGCCATTATCATAGTAATCGAATATTAATCGCCGTGACTTGTCAAGATATATAAGATTGGATTAATGTCAAACTACTCAGCTTATGAAATTCATTTTTTCTATGACATGAAATTTGCAATGTTCTAATAGTCAATAAAATTTTTTGACCTTAATGATTAAAATTGGTAATTTTTGTTTTTAATTAGAAAAATTATCAATTCAGGTTTAGTCGCCTTTTTATCCTGGTATCCGCCATGGGGTGCGGAGATGTATTCTTTTTCCGTCCGACACGGATATCATCATATTATGCCTGAATATGACGTAACGTAACATCATGCCTATAATCCCCGAAGAGGTAGGCAGAGGAATGTAGAACACCCCCACGTTTCACCAGCCACGTTTTCGTCCCATTACGGAATAGGTGGTGAGCCTATTGCTATACACCGGGTACTTATCCAGACTCCATACCGCTACTAGAAAATCTAATTTAAAAAAAACTTAATGCCCGATCCGGGATTTGAACCCAGGACCTCCCGATCGGCAGTCGCGCTTGCAACCAACTCCACCAATAAGGCCCTCCAAGCGCCTGAG
>DWTO01004329.1:0-11652 GCA_018244755.1 Jemadia pseudognetus
CCTCTGTCTACCTCTTTGGGGATACAGGTGTGAACTTACGTTCATTAATTGCACGTGAAACAATTACACTATATATATTGAAATATGATAATTCAAACGTTCAATTTTATCAGATAATACTAATAATCTGGGAACTTCCTCCACTCCACGGTGTGTTTATATGCAATTACAATAAGCGGTGTTAGTTAACTATGTTATTGTTGCCACGGACATATGTAATAAATTACTTTTGCAAAGTAGTGCCTAGTAATTTAGAATATATCCAAGTATATGCTATAATAACACCATTATGATATTAAATATTCAATTTACGCTTGAACAAAATCAAGCCCACAATCATAAAACGTTTAGAGAGTAATACGAGGCATTTGAAACATTACATTTTGACCACACACCTATTAACGATACTTCACATTGGCATATGCTATATATCATCCAGCGTAGAAGCTGATGTTGAAAAGACAGACAATAATGTCTCTTAATGTTTTAGCAATACACGACTATAAGGAAAATGCGTTTTCATCAAACAATTTTGTGTTGATCCGTTATTTATTTTGACTTTATGCTTTGTTTAAGAACCTTTGAGCACTTAAGAAGATGCGTTTTACGATGTAACACACCTAAGAACGTCTGCTTAAGGATCGTGTTTCATTGACCTCAAATACATTAGTTAGTAAATAGATTGACAGCGTTAAGTGGGCGTCGAAACGCAATTTTATACTCCCAGCCCATTATCAAGCTCTTGTAACGATGACGTAAAAAATTTACAAAGATACCTGACATTGTAGCTAAACGCTTAACACGGTAGCTAAATACTTAAGATTGTTATCCTGTCTCACAAAAACAAAGCTGTCTCCTTCAGCTGTCTTATCCTGTTCATACCTTAGGGAATTAGGAGTTTTTAGACAACTAACTGGCAAACATAGCATTACAACACTTTTTGCGCCTTCGCGAGACACCTACATTTGGCTTGGCAAGTATTCGCTAACGGTTCCTCTACCAAATGAGTATAGGTAAAAACTGGGGTCATGCACCTGTGGACAAATTGCCTACCACTTTGTTACATCTCACGACTGCACAGAATCTAATCAGTGTTGAATCGTACGGCCTCATTCACGTTCATTGTGTGATGCGCCAGCGTAATTTGGAATCAATAACAAAATCAACAATAAACGCTGGCGGATGAAGCATAATTAAGAGTGTAATTTAAATTTGAAGAGCACACTTTCTTGTTTTATAATATTCCAGTTTTGTATGTGTATAAAATTATATAAGATTTATACGACTAATGCAATCAGTGCAATTCAACATCGTGCTCTGACCAATATAAACGACCGTAAAGGTTGTTAGTAAATGGTTAAGTCGCCTATAATTTATTGAGACACGTTAAGTTATTAAACATTATGCGTATTAGCACTTGATGTTATACAAGCGTGGTTAGATTATAATGATTTAGGGTATAAAAAGGACGTGACCCAGATTTTACTGATAACTTATTTTTACATCAACACGACTATCGTGAGTACAAGATTAGGCCATCGTTCTTTATATGTATAAACTATTCATTCACATAATATATTCGGCAATACGACACTGGTTTCACAAAGATAATTTATAAACATTATTTTCGACTCTATGATCATTGTACAAGTAAAGTTTATTAAAATTTGAATGGGATTATTCTATTATTAACAGGTTTTAAGATTTGTCAAACTTTCGATTTGACCATTGCTATATTTCGTGTTTATGCCTCATTCATTTGCATATAATACGCGGATAAGATACGTGCTACAATTACGTAATCTGTGATAGATGGTTTCTGTATTATGGAAATAGTATCTATAGTAGTATATATTAAAAATTTGCGCTATCACTTTAAAGATAAGTTATTTTTTTCATGATTGCAAACAACAATACAATATACAGCATCATCATTATCAAACTCAGTCCACTGCTGGACATCGACCAGCCCTAGTGATCCCTAACACGCCCTATCCTCGACTTGACTTAATATACAGCTTGACAAGTAAGATAAGTATAAGATTTGTAAATCGATAGCTCATTTCAACTCCACGTTTTTATAACGATTATACAGATATATATACACATGTGACGCGTGACTTAAGACTTACTCTTAATTTGGATCGTAAGCTCAATTGTACTCGACAGCTATGGGTTGAACAATCTTCGGTCATGCCGTGGTGATACTGAGTTATTGTTTCGCGACAACCTAATCTATCTGTATATTTATATATGTATAACTAAAGCAACGATGAATTGCATTAGTCATAAAGTAGTAATAACTTCATTCAAGGATCATAGTTATTTATTGGAATAATTTTACATTCTTCATACTTTTGTCTATTATCTATGCATCACAAGAAAACTATTGGACGAACGTTTTTAAAATGTAATATGACGGTAATTTATATGTTACAGGATGACTGCCTCGTTAGTCGTATTGGTTGTAAGTGCAACTGCCGATCGGGAGGTCTTGGGTTCCAATCCCGGGTCCGGCACTATTGTAATTTTCTAATTTAGATTTTCTAGTGGTGGCTCGGATATTAAAATTGCAACATCACGCTTCTAATCTCAAAAGAGAATATTATAAATTTAAGTAAACACTTTTATCATCGTCTTGTGCAATGTTTCGTAATGACTCTGATAACACAAAGAAACTTTTAAAACTATTGTAAAACTAATCTTTTCTTTTTTAGAGATATCTACCTATCCAGTAAAATAATACTGTTTGCAGCGAATCGAAGGTTGCAGTGACCAAATTCTAGAAATATATTGCCTCCTAAGAACCTTACGTAAAAAACGTATTCGTTTAGACATATTGCGCCACAGCCATTCTTGTCCATTATTGTATTTGACAAACGAGGACTTTATGATTAATTGGTCGGACGTTGCACCTGATGTTGCTTTATTCGTTATTGACGCGAGAAAAAGCTTTGTAACAAATTTACGATTCATAAAACGTACTTACGTACCGCCAGACCTGTTAATTTGTATTCAATGAAACGTTTTTGAATGGATGACTTTATTAAAGAAGAATTCTTAAACTACGTTTAAAATACAGTAAGTTATTTTATACAGTTTGCATGATGGAAGATAGGAATATTCTATTATTCGTATATTTTCAAGTCGCACGTGTAATACAATTTTAAATTATACTCTAGACTTAACCACTTCGATGCCGTCGTTTAATTATAGGTATAATTACTTTTGAAGTTGCGCCGTGTCATGTAACAAAATATTAAGCAAGATTTTGAGACATCTCCACATACAACCATATGATTCCATAGTAGATATGAACCTATATAGGTAATATTACGTATATGTATACGTAATATTACGTATATAGGTATAAGTATATAGGTACTTATTTTTATTTACATCCAATCATAGAACAAATACTACTATTCATGACTAATATTATTTTTTTTCTGTTCACCGATCAGGGAACTAACGGGCCAGTATCTAAATTTGAAACCATAATATACGAATGTAAAATGAACCACCTCTCGGATGACCGACCGGCGTTCGTGCGATGATACGCAACTATTAATCTTTTGTCTTCGAAGCTCAATATTATCGTATCCGGAACGCATAATCCGGACAATACGGCATAACGATCGACACTTGACCTATCGCAACCCGCCGACAGCTGACAGAAACGATTTGAGCCAAATGATCATAACAAATCGATATTGACACTACGGTTTGTTTGATCAACATTACATCTACATACCGCTGTCGATATGTAATAATGTATTATTGTTGCTCAACATCTATCAACGTTTGGAGATTATTACTCAACATCTGAAACTCATTAGTGAGTATATTACACAATATGCATTCGATTCCAAACAAATGGAATTAAATTCCTAAATGTGTTTTTTGTCAACTTATCTCTTTAGATATACAAATTTTACAGATAAGACCCAATTCGTTTGAATGATATGCATTTTTATTTTTATACAATTTTCTGTGTAGTCTCCAGTTGATGACTTAAACGAGTATGGAATGAACTGTATTTTATGAGGGATTCATAATTTAAATATTCTTCATCGGAATTATTTATTTTAAAGCCCGAACCATGTACCTACATATGCACAGTAATAATAAATATGTAGGTATATACAAAGGTATAGTAAAGATTAAAATATCAAAAATCAGTGCGCTCTGTAAACAATAATTATGTACTCGTAAACATTTGCAGAGCATTTCTTACATTAAAATATAAATCACTAATTGATACCTGCGACTTCGCCTGCGTTTATTTATGTGCCAAATATATTATGTGCAGAGGAGAAAACATAAATAATTTTATACGAAATAATACATATTAATATTCATTATTATCTTTCAATAGATATCGTGAATTGTCTTGATTAATAGTGATATTATATTGGAACACAGATCATCATCATCATCAACTCTAATATTGTTTCGCAGTTGGATACGGGTTTCCTCTCAGGAGTAAAGGGTAAGGCCATAGTTTGACATACTTCACACGGTTCAGTATATTATTTAGAACTTTCAGCTGTGCAAATGTCCTCGTAATGTTATTCTTCACAGTTAAAACGTGTGATATTTGAACTTATACACTGAACTCCATAGTATTATTTAAATACTACATCAATACATTTTAGATAAATGAATAATTTTAGACTGTGTCGTCTCATGTACTATTATTTTATGTTTTCAAAGATTTTAAGATATAATCAAGAAAATCATATTTCTCTTGCTAATTTAAATACATGTTATCATGTCACCAATATATTAATTAGAATTTATTTAAATTATACAGTTTATTAAATAGAATAAACCTAATTAGATTCACTATGTACTGGTAAAATCTGAAACACTCATACATAGTTCTATTAAAAGTATCTACCAAAAATTGAGTTTACGTCTTATTGTTTGATAGCTGAACGATATCGATCAATGGTATCGATAGTTGGATATAACATACTACGGGGACCTTGACTCTCATTGCCATTAACCGGCTCTGACCCGCCACGGCATGGCTTCGCGAGACCGACAGTTCGTGGGATGAGTTAAAAAACTCACTCGCGAACTTTGTTTGCTCTTTGACTTTGAATTTCGTATATTTTATACATATTCGTGTATATGTCTATAGTGGTATTTTATAACAGTGTATACAGGATTTTCCTGTTTAATATTTTGTTAGTATCTAGGTACCTACATGGATGATTAAATTATGCATTGGCTTTACGTATATTTTCTCGAGATACACGGACTAATTTCGGACCTTCCGTCGCGCTTTCTCACTCACATCTTTATTTATAAATACTCTACAACAATCTCGACATTACGTATCGTGTGATTTCTCTCATGTCACTCTAGCGCGTTTTAAATTCATAGAAAGGGGGAAATATACAGTAGTTCTCACCGATGTTTGTAACAAAGTGATACATACTCGTATGTTATGTTTGGAAGATCATCTTCATGAGCTTCCGCCGATTGCAACGAGATCACGTCAGAACAGGACACCTCAGAACAGTTATGCGTATTTCGTTTCAAGACCATTTAACATATTGTAGCTACCCGCATGCATGTACTGTTTTAGGTCATTACGAGTACAGTAAGGTTGGCAATTAAACGACTCGAAATTATTTACCTACTTAATTCAACTCTCGAAATATCAATCTAAATAACTTAAGGTCGTGATCATCACGGCTATAGATAGACTTGTGCGCGAATCTAATGTGAGCAGTGGAATTTTTTTAAAGTTATTTTGTTCGTTCTGAACCTGAACAATAAAGCCGGGATGTATGTGTATAATCATAAAGACGCCTTATTATAACGGTGTATGGTGAATTATAGATATTATGCTTGTCACCTAATCAACATTTCATTCTTTTCTCAAAAAATAAACTTGTGACTCTGTTAGGTATATACTAAAATATACGTACCAATGTACATATTTATATTCAGTGTTATCTTAATAATTAAATACAACATTATAATATGTATAGATATCCAAAAACATATAATTACGGAAATACAAGGAAAAGGAATTTGTGAAATAGGTTCACCACTAAACCATCCAGACAGCCTAGGCTTTTTTCTACTCGTAAATGCTATTAAAATAATTTGAATCTTCTTATTAGCCTACAGTGCTATTTTATACAATATTTAACATTACCTAAGATTTACATTTACAAAGAAGGCTTAAGAAGGTTCGTCAAACTCATTTTTAAGATAAAGTAGTTACATTGTAACATACGCCCTGGTCAGCAGACGGCGCGGTGCCGCTTGGCGGTTGCGAAACTACATATTATCCGCGTTGTGCGCCTACAACGTAATATCACACCGATCAGTATTTTTGAATACCTTATTTCTGTATACTGCTATGAAACTATTATGGACGTATCTGTGACAAACTTGGAATAGCTGGAATACTGAATAATATTTACTACAAATACCAAGCATCATCATTCTACGTCAGTCCACTGCTGGACATAGGCCTCCCCCAAAGAGTTTCACCGCGCTCTGTCCTCGGCTTGCCGCATCCAACTTCTGCTTGCAGCCTTTCGCAGGTCGTCATACCACCTGGCTAGAGGGCGTTTACAAATATCAATGAGAGTAATATAACTGACAGTCCTATTCCTACAGTCTCGTTGCTAAAGCCTACTAACCAATTAATATTCTTATTAAAACGTAATATGACTCAATTAATTGACAATGGCATACCCATTCCTAGTCATATTCGAGGTTGGTTGCAAAGTGTATGGACGGCAGCGTCCACTTATGGCTACTGCCAGCTCGCTTGTTCCTCTCTTAGAATAATAAAAAATACTGATTTATTTTAACTTAATCCAGAGCAGCGTTGTTTTCATTTTCTTGCTAACTACAAAAATTAACTATTACTATTAACTTTACGAGATCTCGTAAAGTCTCCTAAAATGGTAAAAATGATTGTCCCGTAGTCATCATCGACAGCATTACCCGGTCAGCCATTTGTACCACAAAGCAGTTGATGTAATTGGCGAGTACCTACAATAATAAAAGTTACGTCCAGGCAATTTGAAGAAGCTGTAAATTAGAGTTATTTCTTTCTGTATCGACGACAGTTAAAGGTGTTAGTGTGAGGTTGATATGAATCTAAAAAAATGTATTATGAAACAAAATGTATGCAGGATATTGTTAAATGAATATTAACACTTTTAGTACCACTGACATGTTATTGGCCCTTTACCCTACTCGAGTTACTCTGATAAGTGACCGTGACATTTGCTTGCGTAAGTTTTCGCAAAAATTTACAAAGATTAAAAATTAACCCTATAGCAATCCGATTTCGCCACGTGTGTCTGCAGTACCCTGGCGTATATTTACCGGGTTAGCGAATGCAGCGGTTTCATTCCTTAAAGTTATATTTCGGCGCAGTGAAATTGTCGTAATATAAGTTATAGCGCCGCCGACGTACAGAAAGTTCTGCATTATTAGCTTGACCAACACATCTATAATTTGTACATTATCTTTTATTAGTGAATATTATGTTAATTGCACGGTTAATTGCACTGACTCTGATCGCACCGTGGGCGATTACAATATAGATATTTTCTCGTTAAATCGCTACACTCCCTCGTTGCCGCAAGTCCCTTAACGACTACAAACGTACCTGTCCACTTGTAAATCAGACCTCCCTGCATCAGATCAAGGTATTTTATTTTAAATTAATGTAATTTTGGACACCTTCTGTTAAATAAGATTCAAGTGTTATGAATTGCCTTTTCAATGCCTATTTGCGGCAGGCTAATGATTTTCATCTCACCTCTAAAAATGAAGTTTCTTTAATGAAAATATTATTAATTACATTGTTCAGTCAATTGGAAAACGTCATTCAAAATATTATTACAATATGAAAAAACTTCCTATTCCATTATTCATTGCAATTTTGTTTTAATGGTTCGGTGTTAGTGAAATCCATAGACATTCGTTGTTCATTTTAAATTAGCATTACATTAAGCCGTGGATTGCTTACTACGACTGTTAAGTTTAAGGATGTCATGATTTAATAAACCACACTATAAGTTATCAAACGCTCAGACATGATGCTAGTATAGATAGATGTCCTATTAGTCCTATATCAGTTCACTTACCTCTCTCTATCTCTATCTCGTACCTATGACGAGAGGCCCAACAAATACGTCATATATTATTTCCGGTCAAACAAAAAAGATGTAAGTACAATGCTTTGAAAAATAATATTAACAAAAATCTACTTAAATTTTTCACTCGGAAAGTACAATTTTGAATAAAGCCGACACACAATTCCCGAAGAGATTATCGTAATTAAATGTGAGTTTGAATGCGGACAGATTACGGGCTGTTAGGTACGAGCACAATGTGTAATTTTCTCGTAAATTTCTTTTATTGCTGTCTTTCAGTGGTGCTTGTCCAACTTTCGTGCTATGGCAATTTCATTACCCAGTTAAACGTTCAGATCGCACGTGTCTGCTTTTGATTGATCGCTGTTGAGGTCTTTCATGGGGTCACCATAATGCATGTATGACGGTTAAAAGTTGAGGTACAAGGTACATACAGAGTTTCAAAAGCTCTGATAGCTATCGCCCTTAGTTTAAAAATTGGTTTGCAATAAAACTGTCAGAGATTGGTGCTAATGATAAAATCAACTTTGTAAATAATCTTTAACATGTAATCATATAAATATATCCACAGGGTTCTTAGGTCGTCACGCGGAAGCATTGTGTTCCTACCTGAAGTGTATTACCTCCTAAAAAATGTAAGAGTTTAAATTTATTATGAGGTGTACAATTGAAATAAAATTACTTTTTGTTTGTTATCATTTATTTACGTTAAGGTGAACTATGGTTCAGTGATGGTTCCTTTCTTTAGAACAGTCTTTTGTTTAGGGAAACTGTTTAGATTTTCAAACACTTAATGCTCATGAATGGAATCATGAAATACAATATTAATAACATTTTGGCTTCCACATTTAGTATTTTTGTTATCAATTACATTGTACTGTTCTCTGCTTCCAGTAAGCAACAGACACGTACTCGTATGTATGTCGCACGTCCAACGCACTGCACACGCCCGGTAGCGGAGTACAAACAGTCGTTCCGTCGCTCTGATAACTGAGATTGATGTTACGCGACCACGTATTACGTGACGTGCTCTTTTGTACTCTGTATTGCTATGTTCCGTTTTATTCTCATACCTCTAATATTGTGTTTTATTGAACACTTAAGCAAAATATAGACCAGACCATATATATAGCAAAAAATGGTGTTCTAAATATTGCTATTAATGGCTAAAGCCAATTTTCTCAAGGATCGAACGATAACATAATTTCGATTTAGTATTAACTTTTATTTTCAATGGCTACGCAATTATTATTTACAGTGTAAATTAAAACAAAATGCTTAAAAAGTTACCATAAATTAAGGCTTCAATCTAACAGCTTCAAACTTAGGCTCATCAAGCCTTGGGTGCCACAGGCACAAATATACAAAAACTGAAAAGTGACTAAGTGTGCAAATTGATTGGGTATATAATATGAGCACATAAATATAATTGTTGACTTAAAAACTAAAGCAAAAACACTGCGTTGGCTCTTGCTATTTGACACAGTATGTATCAACTTGACGGTCAAAAGAAGTAAATTGAAAGTCCAGGGCTGTCCCCGTCAAAGAGTTCTGCGTTTAGTGGCCGACTATTTATCATAACTATCGTAAGGCACACTTGTAATTAGTTATAGAGAGTCAACGAAGCGTGAAATATGTTGATTGATCGTGATGTTTCTCTACGTTGCATGCAATGCGCTGTTGCGGAGATTTTGTCAAAAGTTCAGAACAGGCGAGCATTGGACTTACGTAACTACCTTACCTATACGTGTGTCAGACGTTTATAAAGTTAGACAGATAAATGTCAGTTTTCTAATTGATAGAAGCCAATTAGCGTTTAACTGCGATGTACACTTGTGTTTCATTATGTATGTACGTATATATATTTCAGATTTTAATTATCAATAACAAAATCAATAAATGTCTAATGTGGTAATAAAAAAACGTTGTCGATTATTTAATGTTTCTATAATTCTCATAAATCAGTCGGTAAATTAGTTGTTGTATCGTATAAATATTTTTATTGCACGCTAAGGTAATTGCCAAATTAAAATTGCAATTTAATGGATATTTGGAAGCACGTGATAGCTGTTAAGCAAAGATCACATGTGATGTTTTGCGCTTCACAAAAGCGCATATGTATGTAGGTGAAGGTTCGCGCGTCTATCTATCAAAGAGTTCGTTTCAGTTGCTCATTAATTTTTCGCGGTGATATCGCCCCGCGCCGCCTCGTCGTAACGTTGTCAGCCCAATTAATAACGAATCACATTTAAAGATTAACACATGCCAATATGTTGAACGCGGCCTTGTACCATACTGTTTATCTCAGTATTAACTTGATATATCATATATGTGTTTTAATAACACTCGATCGCCCGCCTCGGGCTTCTATCGACAATGGACCTAAAGAATATCGCTTGCGAAACGTTCACTGGTCTCGCAACGTCGCTATGTTTACATTTCAGTTGAATGGGAAGGATTATTAGCATACAGATATATTCAATTAAATTACATGATATACAATGAGTTCGTTACGCTGTTGCGAATCTATATGCAGTCGACCTCGTCGGCGCTCATGAGAAATTGCAAATTTGATTCATTAAATCATCTCATATACATTTATTTATAGGCTCCGTGCAATACATGTAGCACTTTCACGTTGCCTTAATAACTACGCTATTTAACATCGTAATATTTTTATGGGATCGTCTTGCTATCATACAAAAATAATAATGATCGCATAAAATTAGACGCGGTAAAAGCGCTCATCGCTACGTCAGTTCGTAGACCGTCTACATATTCGTAGTATGTTCTGCGGAATTAATTATTCTATTTAGTAACGCGACTGATATGTGTATAAAGGTGAGAGCACATTACGTAACTAGCGGACGGCAGGCCACCGCACCGGTGTGCACTTGACCTACATGGGACCGGTCCCGAGCTCGCTCGGACGGAACTCTTCCCATCCTAAACCTCTAAGGCAAAACATCTAGCTTGTATTTATCACTTAAAAAACCTTTATTGCACAGAACCCAGATAAAAGCTGATACAGTGAAAGTAACAAGCTAGGAATTGTTACACTTTCACCGCGCAGCGACCCGCGAAACTGGCTTTTTTGTATTTAAGTTCTATTCGTTTTACAGAAATACATTTAGCGAGTTATAACGAGCGTCGAAAGTTGTGGTGTGACTCGTACAGGTCTTTATACAAATAATTGGTTTGTTATCGTGACATTTGATTAAAGTAATGGGATCTAACAACAATAAGGTGTCGTTGGAGGTCAATCATGCCTATGTATTAATAATATAGAATATAATCGTTTTTATTAAAACATGTTTGGTTACTGTTAATCATTATTTAGCCAAAAAGCCTCTCATTTCTTTTACGAGCAGCACTTGTGATCCGACAATTCATTGTCAATTTTATCACGATTGATTAGTGATATCGTGTGATTGTATTCTGTTTGAATTGAATTGAGAATAGAGTGTCCACGCCGGACCGATCGACCATCAATCTGGTGTCGATGATG
>DWTO01004330.1:0-11651 GCA_018244755.1 Jemadia pseudognetus
ATACACTAGATTTCAGTATACAATAAAGATTTCGTATAGGTTTAAGTAAGGTTCGGTTTCTGTTTCGGTTTCGGCCGAAAATGAGAGTGAGGCCGAAAGTTCGGTTACCGTTTCGGTTTCGGCTGAAAAACCAGTTTCGGTCGGACACTACCATTTATAGATGTTTTATAGTAAAATTAATAATATTTACTAATCATATCTTGGGATATTAAGAGAAATCGATGAAAGTTGCGTTGTCTTGCTTGCTCCTGCTTGCTTGGTAATATTGTAACTTAAAAAGAAAAACATTAATAACACACAAATAAAACTATACCACACTACTTTCCTCTTTTGTTGGAAAAGATAGAACCCCCAATCCTACTGAATTAATTTTTCATACCACCTGGAAAGACTTTTAAACAAAGAAAGAAATAATAGAAAGAGTAGTGTAACTGTAGTCCATTACAAGATTGAAAGAAAAGAAGGACATTTTTAATATGTATTATAAATTTATTTCCTCTTATTATTTGTCCATTATTAACGTCAAGTCTATATCTTCCCGAACAGGTAGACAGGGGAGTATAGAAAACTCCCACGTTTCAGCAATTGTTATACGTCAAATCATGGAATAGGTGGTGAACCCATTGCCACACACCAGGCACGAATCCAGATTCCGAGCTGCTACTATAAAAAAGAGAAATACTCTTGTACATATCTCTTTTTTTAATTGCCTACTTGTATACATCCTTCGAGTCCGTGTGTATCATCCGCACGTAACTTGTTTATCGACCCGTGTTTGTCAATACAATCGCGACGTTCCCGGTCTGTCAATAAAAATGTCTGCGAGGACGCGCCCCATGGCTTCCTTGTTTGTTTTAGCGTAACCTGTACTTGCGACTGTACACTTTTTGTCGTAATATGGTAATGTCATAGAATATTGACGTTTTTTTGTAATTTGAATGTTTTGTCGTAACTACAAACGTTTTGTTGCAAGTACTTGTCTAGTGTTTTTGTAAGTAACACATTAGTTGACTTAAAAATCGCTTTGTCAATGTGTCGCTTAGTTGCAATTAACAGCATATAATAATAATAATAATAATAATGATTTATTTTTATCTCCACAAATTACACAATATATAGTAAATACAATCAGTGCACAAGTAGTATAGTAGTAGTATTTACGAAAATGCAACGACAATTAAGTCTTTAGTCCGTCGCGCGTATGCTATTGAGTTCAGTGTCGTGGAAAAACTGCGCACAATCAAATATATCTCTGTATCCTCGATACGTTGTTCTGTTTTCTATAATCTATATATAATGTGGTACGATTTATGGAGCATCGTAAGGGAGTTATGTATTAACGAAATGGCCACATTCTGTTTATATTACAAATCGGTACTTGTAATGCAGCTGCACATCGCGTGCATGCGGGATTGGAATCCGACCCAAAGTTTAGTGTTATCAGTGCGTACTCGTATGCGTCATCATGACCAAAATATAAAATTTATTTCCACAACGAAATACACATAGCTTTGAATTCAGAATTTCGCCCCGAGGTCCGTAATGAAGCGGCGAAATGACAAATGACACAGCCTAATGAGGAAACATCAAAAGTTTCTGGAATTTTCCAGCATTTTGAATACAGAGGAGTACGAATCAAGCGAGTAATGGGTTTACGAGTTTCAATGCATTACTTAGTTTGAGAATGTGTCAATATTACCTATTTCTTAATACGAATTTTTAAACTTTCTGTCTAAATCTACGTTTCAGAAAGATACAGCTTAAGGTCAATTACATTAATGTCTATTCCGCTCCGTTTGTATTTACATACAATATTCACCTTAAAATCTTTCAAGATAAGCTGTTAACATCTTAAAATTTCCTCATATAGGTACTGCCGTAAGTAAAATCGCTTGGCATCGATAATACCTACTGGTCTGAATAATAATTATTATGTGAAATACAGACAAATTTGTGAATGTTCTTTCTAATATATTTTTGTTAATTATCGTCTATTGCATAGTTTATTTTCATATTACGTCAACAAACCAGAGTGTTCTTGGTAAAATGGAACGGAAACATTTCTCAATTGCTTTGAAAATTAAATATCATCAAGTGTACAAAGTGGATAGAAATGGTTCGTATAAATTTGATTTGATTTGGCTACAAGTTGATGGATCTGAATTAACTGGGACATTGTTTAAAGTCGCTCGTAAATAAATGACATTGCGCTAGTCATTATTGTTCACGGAAAAACTTCAAGTTTACTACGACTTTGGGTAACCTTGATAACATACGGATCTTAATTACGCCAGTAAACGCAGTTGCTGTACTCAGGTTTGATGTACCAACTCTGCTATGTTTACGTAACAATACGCCAGTCTCCTCGAATCACCCCGAAAAGGTAGACATATAAGTACAGTCCCACGTTTCACCAGTAAAATTTTCGTGCACTCCAGAACTTCCAAGAATACTTGAAAAAAAATTGATATGAAAACCAACAAACTGACAGACCGTTGACGAATGGCCGTTGTTGCCCACTGACGCCTGGCACCAACCTCGAAAAGGACTGTTAGTTAGTATGTACTTTAGTAGGTTGCTGGTGTCAGTTTGTCTACTAGTATCAGTATCTCTGATAACATGGTGACAGGATTGCGGGAATTGGGATCGTTAGTATTAAGTATTTGCAAATTTTAAATTAAAAGATATCATCGCAATTTTAAAAAATATTGGTGATGTGCTGTTTCTGGTCGGGTCTGTCTAACGGCAAAACATTGTGAGCAATGCTGAAAACGATTGACAGTAAAAACTTAGAAATTTGCACAAAAGCTGTGGGATATTGAGATCGAATACAGCCATTCCCCTGACGTCATAGTAATTTGTCAGCAGCCATATGTATAAACCAAGTCAGTTGTTCCCGAAGCTAAATTGCAATATCTCGTATCGATGCACACTGCATTCGACGTTCTTGAAAGCAGAACTCAATAACTTGTGCAGTTGATGTACTCAGCTATGTATATAGGAAGAAACATTCATATAGCTATAGTTTCTGTTACATCATTTTATTACTAAAGTTTCTACCTCGTTGATCGAGTTGGTTGCAAGCGCGGCTATCAATCGAGAGGACTGAGAGGATCGAGAAGAAGAGGACTGGGTTCATATTCCGTCTCGCGCGCCATTGGATTTTTCTTATTTAGTGTTTCCAGTAATCGCTCGGAGTCTGTATATGTGCGTGGTGTAGGTATGTCATTATGATCACCGCTTAGTCCATACTGAGACGTAATTATAATTTATTTATTTGAAACATGACAAAAAACATAACTGGTGAAACGTGGGAGTGTAGTGGAGTGTGTGGACGTAAACATATCTGTTGAAACGTGGGAGTGTCCTCTGCCTACCTCTTCGGGAATTACAGGCATGCTGGTACGCTATTAAAGTTCCTATTATATTGTGTATGTATAATTATGTAGCGACAGTTCTTATAACTTACATTCTTGACTTAGTAATACGTGCATTAAATTTGTACGTCTATTCGATAACAGTGACACGTGTTTATAATTGATTGATAATTGATAAACACGATTGATAATTGAATTAAAACACCTCGTATATAAGCGTGTTGTGGCCTACCGCACTTCAAAAACGATAAAGCTCCGTCACAACGAGTAGGGCGTTGGTAACTTCTTTGATGCTGTATGCGCTTATAATGGACGGTAATCTAGAGATACGTTAACTCGTTACTTACTATGAAAATACAAGTCCTCTAGTAAAGTCAAATGAGAAACAAATTGCGCTTTTAAGATTTATCACTACTCGTAATTTTACTGATTTAGCGCTGAGAGTAAAGATGGGTAAAGATTTTTTTTTGATCTTTGAAGCAAAGCGGCGTAAACACTCTTAACTTTTCTCCGTATAAACGCAGCCTAAAACCTCTTAGTGCGATGATTTATGTACCAAGCCCCGATGTGTTTCCGAACTGCGGAGTTCAGTCCTCGTCAACTAAAGTGCGATTCATTGCACCACTCAGCAACCAACTTTGATTTTTGCGTTGCCAAACTTCGATTCCGGAAAGATTGACGGATTATTTCGGGTTGCCTCGTGAAATTTTGTTTGGGCGGGTCATTGTTCTCGCGATGTCGTTCCTGTGAATCTACTTTTTAGCCAATTTAAAGTGGAAACGTAAACTCTTTGCTTTTAACTCCCTTGATAAATGTTTTGAAGTTATGTCTAATTATCCGTGCCTTTAAATCTAAAATTAAATTAAAGCGAAATTTTCCCGTGTTAAATGGTACAAATCAGAAAGTTATTCTGTTTGTCGTTTTCAAGTAAGAACAGCTGAACCGTTTTCGGTAAAATGTTGTATGGAGATAGATTGAATTTTGCGCTGGCACTGTTTACTATAAATACTGTTATTAGGGTCAATCTCTATAAAATGCAATAATAGTATGAAAATATGTCACCAACACACACCACACACCATCTGATCCCTAATTAGGTATCAAGAAAGCTTATATTACGGTAACCAGATGGCTGATCAACTACATGCATACCAGTATATAATTTTGTAGATATCTTTTTTACATTCAAACAAAAAACAAATACTTGTGCTTGTGATACAAATATTTAAGATGCATGGGAATTGAATCCATAATCTAACACAACACTCAAATACACTGAGTCCAGGAACTGGCCAGTCGATATTATATAATAACATTGTCACACATTATTATTTGATTGGTTGCTTGAACAATGCGTTTTAAAAGAGCGTTAAAGTTGTATAGGCACAAAATGAATAAAATAATTTTGTTATTATTACAAGACAAAATAAACATAGCAATAATATATCGTGTACTTTCTCAAGTGTCCTCGTATTAATCGCTTCTATGGACGATGCATATTATTAGTTAAATTTTTATTATATACGCAAATATTAAAGTATTATTAATATATGTTTTTTCGTAAATTAACATAATGAAGCAAACAGTGTTTAGCCTTATGCTTAACTTTATCTGTAAATAGGTTAAATAACCTGCAATTTTTTATTCCCATCTAAATATGAATATTAATATAATATGCTATAAAGTATAATTTGTTGATATTAATAAGTATCAACATTTGAATGAGAATTAAGTAATAATCATAACCTTTGTAATTTAATTTTTGTAATAAACGAAAACATTGTTATTGTGGAAAACATTACGAGTTGAAATAACGTTCTTTATGTAATCATTTCTGAATAATTATTCTTAAAGGCATCGTGGCAAAAGGATGTAACTGCAAGTTTTGCCCATATCCTGTTAGCAGAAAAAGAACATTAATTTATCATCTTCTCTTTTGATTACTTTTTCTATTTCTATTTGTTCCTTAACGAAATATTTAATACAGAACAAGAAAACATTTTAAAACGTTTATTGTTTCCTTAATAAATGCGAAAATAACGACGTGACATTTATAGAACGTAAATTTTTAACACATCCATTTAATACAATTGAAACGAATAAAATAAGAATTATCTTTAAAACGTTTAGAGAACTGTCTGTTGTACCCACAGACATTATTAAAAGAGCGCTGAGGCGTTTTCTTTGGCATTTTTCATTAGAAAGTGCATAATACTGATTATAATGATCAAGTTATATCTTTGCGGTCTTCAAGTTTGTATAGTTGAAATGTCATTGTGTAATTGTGTAATGGACAGCTTAGCGTTAAATATCATTTCCTGTAGAAGTGTAGGACAACATCGTGAGGCAACCTACATTCTGTGCTAGAGTTCTCTATAATTTTCCCTGACTTATGTGAACTCTGAAACCTGCTCTTGATTTATGGAGTAAAATACCCTTCCAAAAGCCGAATGTTACTGGTGATGTAATATATACCTTATGATGATATGAAAATATATAATTTAAATTTATACCTATTTATTTCATTTATTGGATCCATGACATAACCAAACATTGTTTTGCGACAGAAGCAATGCTTGTGTCTCTAACAATTTGGAATCACAAAACGTGAGCAGGGTTCATTGACAGCAGTAGCTGACGCTGGGTGGTAGGTACCATACACCTAAATATTAGCGTCTTGAAAACCGTACCACATCGCCAAGGTCATTTTTATTATTCCGTAACTAGAAACGCGTAACTAAGAGTATGTATGAAGATCGGACGTTAACCTGAATTAATTACGCGTTATGTTCGCTACTCGATAGGGAGGGTAATTAAGTTCTCAAGTAGCTTTTCGAGCCCTTTAAAGGTGTTCATTATATTTTATGTAATGGAGCTAATTTATAAGATACTTCCGGAAACGGCCCTTTTAACTGCAAGTGGTTTAATCTACCGTTGATCACAATGAACAAGCGGCGTGGCAAGGAATGTGTACTGCGTGTAATGTTAGATGTAGTTTGAACTATTATAAATTAATAAATAAAAAATAAAAGTTTCGTGATCAGTAAATTGTGTTTTATCTTTGTTTATTGAATCTTCAATCTGTGTTTTATCACATTCAGCCTGTCACAATCCATTGTTATATTTAGGCCTCCATTAATGAACATTTTCGCGCCCTGTTCTTGCTTTTCCGCATTCAGCTTCAATCTAAAACCTTTCAAAGAAATTGCTCCATATTCTGCTTTGATTTTGTGGCACGTTTGCTTAAGACATAAGGCTTTTCAACCTATTTACCTTCTACTCAATTCGTTATCAAATAGACAGCCTTGGTTTAAACTAGATTGAAATATGTAAGAACTGAAAATGATCATATAGTCTAACTCGGTTTGTATGAAATAGAGTAATTAATAAACTTTAATAGTTACAGCCATCAGAGTGACATTACGTCACATTCGGTGTCGGTTACAATACGAATAGGACAATTTCGATGTTCGCCTTTGTATTGATTCTCATCAGCTTGAAAGATAACGAAGGAAGAAGATTGGGGGGTAGTTTATGTTTTTTCCTGAACTAAATAGTAGGTACATATCAATTAGCATCGATTTCTATCACATAGACGTTTGAATATTATCTATATTGTATATACCCTTGTCTTCATGCTATTTACATGTCTTCGGTCTAACCTTCTATAAGGATTTCTCCAATGATTACATCCACGCGGCGCCAGAAATACCTCAAATTGAGACTACTCGTTCGATACCTTAAAAAGAGCGCTAAATGAAATCGAGTACAGATCCACTATCGATTTAACATTATGCTATAAGAGTATCGATTTTATCGCATCGATACCGGTGATCGAACGTGGTATAGGAGTTCTTTACGCCTCCTTGCGACATTTATGAAAAATATTAAATATGTCCAAATTGAAATGTACATTTAATATGGACGAAGCGAGGTTACTTTATATTTTATCTCACGTTGGTTTTATCACAGCCCTTTCTGTGTAAGATTTCACCCCCTTTTGTGAATACCATTGAATTCAATATGTCATTTACATTTGAATAGCCGTTGCTTTAGGGCAAAATATAAATCATTTTAAGCAAAATAGCCACAAAGAGCTCGTGGAGTGAAATGTAGAAGCCTTCACATTATTTATGTGATATCTGTTCTTTTTATTAAGCCTTTAATGGGTATTTGTTCAGCTGTTAACAACTTGAAAAGTTTCTGAACTGCCAATCAGTCAGATTCCTTCATGGAAATATAAGAAATAATTTATCTGGTAAACAGTATTTGATATGTGTAGTTTGTTAGTCAGTTTATTCAGTTTAATTCATTTATTGGACAGTACATAAGTACGCATGTCATAAACCAATATTACGTCGGTCCTGTAAAATGCAGTAGGTGTTGAAACAAGTCTAGACTCGAATTAAAAAATAAAAGAGCATTAACCCGGGTCAATGCACGATTATCTCGCCATCTCCAATCTGCACAACCTAACAAATGCATTTAACATACATAATATGTGACATTAAAAGCTTACCCCTGGACAGATTATAAAAATACTTTATCAATGCTTAATAAATAATGAAATCTAAAGTGTCTCCAGATTGTTTGTTCTATTTCGTTTTTCTGTCAAGTTATCTTTTCTTAGCATAATAGACTGTTCCGAGATAAGCCGATTAAACAATAAATAGTTCAATGATGATGAATGCAAGCGCAAGTGCCGATCGGGAGGTCCTGGATTCAAATCCCGTGTCTGGAACTACTGGATAGTAGTGGCTCGGAGTCTGGATTTGTGCCCGGTGTATGGCAATAGGCTCACCAGTCATCCATAGAGGGACGTAAAAGTAATTGGTGTAACGCGAGAATGTACTGCACTCCTCTGCCAACTCTGTGGGGATTACAGGCGTGATGTTGCGTTAGGTCAATGACTTTTAGCGCATAAGTAATGAATCGTTAATACAATATTTGTTAATGAGATAATAGATTTTAATTATGTATGTTTAAACTGTTTGTAGTTACATCTAATGGCTTGTAATTAATATACTTTTTACTTGAAAATTTTATTATTGTGTTTTAAAGAAAATTTTGCGATTCTTAAAATGTTAATAAATGTGCTTGAAGTTTGCATAAATTAATTTTATTATTATGTCTCTATTAATATATCCCTTTATATGCTAAAATCTTATTAAATATACATATTAGTGAAAAAAAAAACTTAAATTTATCCAGAACTTACAGTAAGTTGTGGGTAAATTGTATTATTTGCCATGCAAATGACCTCCCGAATTCACTCGACACTAAGTTTTGCCTTCAATTAAGTTAAAATAATGATAAACGTATTCTTCACTCAACTTTTACTTGGAACGTCTATTTTCGTTAAGTATTGATTCGGACTTCCTAAACAGATTTGTACCTTATTAATATATTTCGCTGTATTCCATTATTCCGGTATATTCCACGACGCTCGTGTACGGCGTTTGTCGTATATCTTCCGCGCACTTCCACGGTCGCGCCTGCATCATCCTAAGTAGCTCGTAAATTGTTTACCAGTTCGCTAAGTACACCACGCACTCAGCCCAACTTTAAGTGGTACTGCTTTATTTCTGATGCCCTGGTACTTGGCCAACATGAGCCCAAGTTATACGAATGGGAATGAGTTATTACATAATAATCGCAAGTAATATTTATAACAGAACAAGTGCAGGCTTTGTCCGACAATACTATGTATAACGCTTTCTATCATTACAAGTTGGATCATTCTAGAAGGGAGGTACAGTCGTGCGCGGAGTTATTAAATAATTGACTTCTTTAAAGTTTTTCGGCCTGTTGGTGTTATCTATACTTCGAAAGCGTGGCGTGACCTTACTTTTTTCATTCTGTGAGGAGATTCATATCGAAAGATGGATAATAAAAGTGTTGATGATGACATCCAAACCATCGCAGCAAGTCTCCTCGCTTGTTTGAAAAAAGACCCGAGAAATGAATGTCATGAAATACCTACAGACGAATAATACCTACTAGCAACGGCGCGATTCATAGCTTAGATACACACAAAAGTACATTTTGTGGCCACCAAAAAAATATCCGTTTTCACAACTTACAAAATATGTAATTTACACTGAAGTACGTGAAGTATGAAGTCATTAAAACCAATTACCGATTACGTTGCTGAAACGTAATTTATTATATTTCTTTGATAATGACACAATAAGCAGCAGAAAAAATATAATGAGGAAAACAATATTGAGTTAAATGCTCACGCAAACAGATAATTATACTGCTATGACTTCGTTAACTTATATTTTACTTTATGATAATAAATAAGTAATAGGATGACGTATTTGTCACGTCTTAACGGGGTAAAATAGAGGTCGAAAAATTGTATGAAATAATGCAGATGCGGAAGTCATGCACCTAAAATTTCAGTCGATAAAAAGTTCGTTTCGGAAGTATGATCCAAATCTTGTTTGATACCCGCAGAGAAGCAGTGAAGAACTGTGATATGAAACTCATATCGCTTCAAAGCTCGTAATGCTCTGATAGTGATACATTCAAAAAATTATTTCGCTTTTCAATAAACATTGCGTTAAATTGTTTTCGTGCATTACCTATAAAATACAATCAGCCAACTCATATTATCCGGATTATTCCACCCACTAAGTGATAAGACGTAATAATATAATCCTCTTTTGTCTGTTTACTTAGCAAATTGTTGATTATTCGATAAATAATTCACAAATTTACTATCTACGATCGGTAAAATAGTATAAATATTTTTAGTCGTTACGTAAAGTTTAGAATATACAATTAACACGTAACGCATCCTAACGTCAGCTGACACCGAGCGGGCTAATTAGAAACCGCTTATGCGCTGCCGGCCTGCCTACCCTGAATAAATCAGTGTTAGCGCAGCACCCGTTCTCTATACTTATTTACATATCGAAATTACAATTACAATAAAAGCCCCTTATCATTAATTATTATCTAAAATAACATTTTATTCATCTGCGTCGATGACTTTCTCCTATTTTCTAATAATTACATAACTATTGAAGAAACAAAGAATTAATTTATAGACATCTTTAGAATATAATACATGGTAAAGGCTAATCAATGAATTTAATTTGGAATAACACATGTAAATAAAAATAAAATATATATCAACAGAGCAAGTATATTGAAAAAATGTTTCCTCGTTTCGATATGAATAATATTAAACCAAATCTGTTTTCGATCTGAAAAACATTCCTTATCAAGAAACTTACTTCTCTGATCATACTTGCCACAAGAGACTAGACTAGACTTGTCTATAACCGTCAACCTACTCTACAGCATTGAAAAACATTGGAAACAATCCTGAAATATTCAAAAACAACCATTGATTATGAATTAACATAATATGGAAGCAACCCAGAAAAAAATATTGAAGGCTATTGCGATGTCGATTGTACCACGCTTTCGAAAGACCGTAGATCCTGGATGGGACATGTTTTTTCTTTAAGCGTGAACACAATATAGTTGGTGTTCAAAAAGGTAACCTAGCTAAATGCAATAGCATTGTCAACTACGGATGCCGAAAATATATTTCTTGCTTCTACAGTACAGTAAGCATTTTGATTGAAACAATTATACGAAACCTGTTCACTTGAACTATTAAGTATCATTATTATTGTACACTGTCATAACCATAGCACTATCTACATTTGAGGAAATTAAAGTTTTCATTTACTCAGCAAACATATCACTTTGTCAGATAAAGGATTTCTGCCAAATAAATCCTAGTAATACCAAAGGAGTCAAGACGTGGCTGCTAATGTTTTAACTAAAGTACTGTCACGAACAAAATACGGAAACTTCAGAAGCATAATGGATCTGCGTTTAGGGTAGTACGATGGTAAAAACGTAGAAATGCGCCTGCCCAAAAATTGACAGCAACGATGCGCAGTCTGTGGACTATATTTTTTTGACTATGCGTTATGTTGTTGCGCTCTCTTCTGTATTGCGTGTAATAAGTCAGTAACGTCATAAATTTTTGCATGTAATTAGTTTCTTTTCATTTAATATAGTTTTTATTATATTAAAGCCTATTTGACAAATGCTTTATATCATATAAATGATTTGTCCGGTCTCGAGTCTTATTAAAATTATTAATTAATACTGGTGGTCTTATTATTATTAGTATTAGTTAATAATAATTAGGTAGTATTAGTTAATACTATAGAAACTAGACACATCTAGCTGATTAGAAATAAATTCTGAACAGAACCTCGGTAGCAGTTCAGACAACATTTG
>DWTO01004331.1:0-11650 GCA_018244755.1 Jemadia pseudognetus
TGAAGTCGGTTTTTTGTTTTGTTAAAATTTTTGTTTATTTTATGCTGACACCCAGACACAGAACAAATACCTGTGCTTATCACACAAATATTTATTCTGGGTGGGAATCGAACCCACAACCCCCGGTGCAATAGTCAGGTTCGCTAACCATTGCACCAACGGGCCAGTCAAATTGTCACAACTTTTTCTAGCAGATGGTTATTAGCAATTATCTTTTAAATGAGTGATTGTTTTTATTGTAGATAACAATTATTGATAATTAAAATAGACATAAATAGTGGAGACCACACCTTGGCAAAGGTGGCCTTGGCTGCCGTTCGGCTAAGTGGAGTGACGATATACACAAAGTGGCTGGCAGCAGTTAAATGCAAAGAGCTGAAGATCGAGGTTAGTGGTGTGCTATTGGAGAATCCTATTTCTAGCAATGGACAGAAATAAGCTGACGATGAATGATGAATGTAAATTATTGAAATAAATGTTACATATAATAGCAATTATGTATGAAGAGAGTGATGAATGAGGAAGAAGTACAGCAGGTATGTAAGGGTAGAGATATTTGGCACTCTGATCTTATGACCTTCTTCTGTAAGACACCTTGTATGAGTGTATGTATGTATGATAACAATTAACAACTATCCAGTGTTCTTAAGTGAATCAAAGGTTAACAAATAATACGACAAAAAATATTGATAAGTTCCTTATCAACAACTTGCAATTAAAATAGTGACTGACCTACAAATTTTCTGATGAAACAATTCCTGTCCTACATATTAATATTTTGCAACATTAGCAACCTACACACATCCTAAGAGATAATCATACAATTCATGATAGAATTACAAATTAGTAAGTGTTTATATCACTTGAGATAACAATACAAAAATCTGCGTGTTTATAAATATACTGTAATATGTTGCTCTATTCTAATAAGGGCTCAAAATATTTAGGCATTTTCTATTCAATTTATTTGCCTAATAACAAGGATACGTTAGTCGTGAATAATCTTTAAAGCATTTATTAAAATTGAACGAACCATTAAATGTGTAATTTAATTTTATTATTGATGACATATACGATTAAATTATTTAGTACCACATTTGATTACATGGAGAAATAATGAACAAATTAGGACACATTTAATACAAAAAGCCGGATGTAGAATCAGAATAAATAATGCCTTTTACTTACCGCAAAACAGTATCAGGAAATCCAAGACTAATTTTCGCAAAATAAAAGTGGAATCACGGTCAAGAGTTATTGAATGCGTACGAGAGTTCGCTTTACGTTCATTTCGTTCCATTGTTATTAATTTATTTTTATAAAACACAATAAAAAAATATAGTATAAGTAACCGATTACGCCGATATTACGAAACGTCAAAGCTACACACAGAAAACTGACAAACTACCAACGCGTCAAACGCACAGCGCATGCGCGCGCCGACTGACTGCCAAACAACGGCGCATTTATGAAGTCGCTTACCTTTTATATTGTATTTGGAGAAGTTAAGCACAAATTAGCTTAAAATCGTATATAACTGTGGTTCCGTGTATCTGAAAACGTACTTAAACACTGAAATAATTTTATTATTATATGACATGGTGTCACAGTAACACTTTTGTTTATAAATTTACTAGGCATCAAATAAAATGAATTTACTAGGCATCAAATAAAATAAATTTACTAGGCATCAAATAAAAAACATCGGTTGTTTGACGACAGAATTAATGGTCAACATATTATGTTCATTATCGATGGTCAACATCGACAACGGACATCCAACATCAAGTAGTCTCCAAAGCATGTTTCAGTTTTAAAAGGAAGATAAGTCTATAACGTATATCTTACTTTAATTACATAATTTATTATGTTACATACATTCAGATCAAGATTATGGTGAGCTACTTTAAAAATCTTCAATGAAACTTTTTTATATTTCACAGGCAAAACATTACTGGCAGCTTATTCACGTGTTCATCCCAACCGTTTAAATTTTAAAGGTAAGGCAATAAAGGACTGAATGTGACAAGAAATCTTGAAATCTTATTCATACAAAAAATCAAAGCATTGCCGGTTCTTTCGGCTCCGGTAGCCATTGAGCCGACACCTGTGGATTAAGCTATTATTTATTGTATTGAATGTTCAGTAGTAAAACTTCAAACAATTATTATTACATTTCCGTTGTCTGTATTGGTGGATAAATTTAAAAGAGATTTTTTTAATGAAACTGCTTAATCTCAGATCATAATTAGTTACAAAATATATTATTAACTTTGCCAGAACTAACTATAACTTCTTTATCCATGAATAGCGCTAACGAAATGTCATCTTAACTAGATTTTTCTCATTATTTTCAGCAAGGAATAATTTATACAACACCATGCCGTCCTGTACAAAGTTAGAACCCCTAGTGTAAAAGAAAACCGCAAAATTCTGAAACCGATGTACGGTACGAAGTGTTATGAGTATTGAGTAAGCACGTCAAATCTATCATAATAAATATTCTTGTAATTCTGCGTTTTTTGCTCATCTGCTAAAAAATTAAATTCAATAAATTAATTATCCATATGTACATAATGTATAAACTTTAATTCAAAACTATGTACCTTTTTTGTACTGAAAAACCTTATTTGTTAATATTTTATTATTTCAATTATAAACCTGAGATATTTTCGAGTGCTCGAATAATATAGTTTGATATGGCATTAATATTTAATAATTAAAATAAAAATAGATCAAGGAACCCAACATCGCGAATAATTCGTTCCATCTTTGAAAACAATATCGTTCTGCGCCGTCAAAGCATGTGTAAGAAACTTGATGAGAATGTGTATTCACATGTTTTATTACCAAAATCACCGATAGATGTTTTAAAATATTTGTCTTTTTTAATAATCCCGTGAAGCGTCCAATCTATCTATGCTATTTCACTTTCAATACGCGGAACGACTTCTAAGATTTTATTTCGCCGCTTATGTCGATGTTTATCGTGACGTAGGAATTAAATACTACATCATAAATATAATATTATAACCCCAGACTGTATGGATATTCGCTGATGGCCCGTTGGACCATATTTTTTGCTAAAAGTGAATACGATTCCATTTTTGCCCCAACGAAATTAATAAATGAATGTATTTATTGTGATAATTTCGAATTATCGCTTAATTTTTTTGTTGCAGTCTGTAAAATGTTTAAGGTTTCAGTCTCAATTTTATCATTATCAGTTTTTTTCTTTTTGAGCGGAGGTTCAAGGAAAGATGCGTCACTTTCAGTACCTTCATCTTCTACCCTCCTTCCATAATGTTGTATATTTTCTTGTTCCTATAATTGAAATAATTTTATTTTTCAGTTGCCAAGAAGACCAGATTTATGGCCAGAAATAAGTGAAAATTTCGAAGAAAAATGGCATTTGCCCCATTGCATTGGCGCAATAGATGGTAAACATATCGTAAGTGTAATAACCTCCAAAAAATGAAACCGAATATTATAATTACAAATCTAATTTAAGTATTGTTCTCTTTGCATTGGTAGATGCAGATTATAAATTTATGTTCGCTGATATTGGTTGCCAGGAGCATACGCTCCTGGCAACCAATATCAGCGACCAATATCTTTAAATATCCCTCCATCAGATGTATGTCTGATGGAGGGATCCATCAGATATACATCTGATGGAGGGATATTTAAAAATACAGAGTTGTATAAGTTGATACAAAATGGCTCCTTAAATGTACCGCAAGAAAAGCCTTTATCTAAAAGGACTAAAGCGATGCCCTACTTTTTTGTTGCGGATAACGCTTTTGCTCTAGGTAAATATATAAGGAAACCATACTCGGGTGACCATAGTAAAGGCACCCTGGAACGTATATTCAGTTATAGATTAAGCAGAGCTCGTAGAATTGTAGAGAATGTTTTTGGTATTGCATCATCTGTTTTTAGGGTACTTAGAAAACCTATGATATAAAACGAGAAATTGCTAAAGTGATCGTTATGAGTATCATTCATTTGCATAATTATATGAAACAGAACGCCAGTGAGACTTATATGACTAATTCTAATATGAACATAAATCAATCATTAACTAGCTTCACTTCTCTTCCAAGTATTCAAACATCACAAACAAGATACTCCAGAGAAATAAACGAAATAAGAGATGAGATCGCTTATTATTGTGTAAATGAAGGGTCTATTTCGTTTTAAGATAAATACTGTTGATATAATACTGTATTACTATATATACTCACAGTATTTAATCGTTTCTTTGGTTTATTCCGATCAGCTAAGAAAGAAAAGGCTTCGTAGGCAAACCACCGACTTTTGTAAGTCACGGATGCACCTAAAAATAAAAAATAAAAAAAATAATTAAAAAATACATTCGCGGTGCATTCGCTAGATCTGGATGCACCTTAACATATATGAGTAACGTAGTGGATTAACTTCAAAAAGTATGTGACAGAGCCATCTATTGGAATAAGATCAAATTATTTCTACTATGCTATTATACACATCAAAAAAGAGCATTAGTACAGAAACGTACTAATAGATGGCAGCAGCGCTGTAAAATATGTTAAATGTTAGTTTCCGATAGATGACTTCACACACTTTAAAACAGTATAGAGCTCATTGCCCCATTGGTTTTCATGTATGGGGATGAGTTTATAGCACCGTTAGTAACGACGGTCTTTAATATAAACTCAATTTTGCTTCTTAGTTCTCAATTTGGATTCGCGTTTAATAATTGTTTAATAACAACAAAATTATAATTTAAAAACTATATTTTTATAACTTTGTAGTTTCAGGGTTTTATATGTAGGTACCTACCTACTTCAAATATTCCTGTAACCTCTGTAAGACCTGTAAGAGCAAGATGATTTATTCAATAATCACATTTATTTTCACGTTAATAATAAGGATATTTGGGTCTACAGGGCCTACATTTGAGCATTTGATCGATTAGGGCATTTGATTCTTGAATCATATGGAGATTGACGTTTCCAAGACTATTTAGCATTGAACCTTATAGAGTAAATAAAAGTCTGTAATTAATTTTACGTAAGATCGATGTTCCAAGTTACGGTTAGAACTTTTAGTGTTCTTATACCTACAACAAAACCTACTATAATCGGGTTTCTATCGAGATTCAGGTTAGCCTGAATATGTATGTGACTACGGTATGCTTAGGCGTACCGTAGTCACATACACAGCTATTACAATTCTCACTGTATTCTGTATGCGGCTGAATACAGCTCGAAATACTAAGTAGTAGGAACTAAGAGTCTTAATCTGACGGAAGCGACTTGACGTGTTAATCCTGATGATTATCGTGGTGCGAAGTGCGCGCTGTACGGACGCAAAGCTGCGGTGCTGGTGGTCTTATCACTGCTGGGATCTACTAACGTGAAACTGCGCATTCACTGCAGATAGCTATTTTTTTATAGAGGATGTCAACCATCAGATGATATCTTGCCGTATGTAATGTCATTTAAATAGCTAAGGTACAATTATTATAGTTAGCTTCGGATTATACTTCGCTATTATTATTATCTACTATTTTATTCGATTCCCGGGTCGGGTAGGTATCTATCAGATTTTTATAATTTTGAATGTCTTGTAATAGCCCGGAGTTTTGATTCGAACCCGGAAGATTTATGCTGTCATCATCACCATTCGCTAATCTCAGTCCACTGCTGGACATAGGCCTCCGCCAAAGAGCTCTATCGCGCCCAGTAGGTACACTCCTCTGTCTATCCCTTTGGGGAACATAGACGTGAAGATAAGATAAAACTTGTTTTATTGTATAAAAAACGTAACTTTTTACGTTCACCTGATAATGTCGGTCTAAACAGTGTTATGATACGAGTATTATGAATCTCGTTTATTGTAATACAATGTAATGTAAAAAATTAAATTAGGTACCTATATAATTGATGCCTTCGATTGCAACTCATTGTCAAAAAGTATCTAATTAGTTTGGTCAAATAAACATTGTTATCTTTTACTTATTCGTTATATTCCTTATTATTAATAGTACTATGGTTAAAAATATACATTTTCAATCATACCTACATGTCGATAATATAGAAATATTTAACACTTGCTGTTGTATGGTTGAATATAATTGTTGAACCTACTTTAGTATCTAATGGGTATGTACCGGTATGTATATGAACCGGAGTTTTCCTTGTGAGACTATATTCATATATTCATTTTCACATACATAGAAATCTTTACGCCAGGTCGTTCACGGGGTAGGCAAAGAGTGCCGAATAGGTACCTAATATCTATATATTCATTTAATTATTTAATTACATGTCAGAGATTAGCTACAAAAGTTCTGAAAGAATAATCACTGTTAAGTAAGTATTACAGTTGCTGTAAAAGGCTCACCCCGTATTGGGTAGTTAGATGTAAACGTAACTAGTAGGTACTACGTAGAAACGTAGACGTATACTACACTCCGCTGCCTACCTCTTCAAGGATTATAGGCGTGACGTTACGTAATATTACAGTACTTAGAGTTCTTGCCATTCATTAATGTTTTGAGTACGATATTATTAAAAACATTATTTATAAATGTTTTGCTATACATAACTTCACGCCTGTAATCCCCGAAGGGGTAGGCAGAGGAATGCAGAGCATTCCCACGTTTCACCAGTTACGTTTACGTCCCACTATGGAATAGGTGGTGAGCCTATTGCCATGCATCCAGCACACATCCAGACTCCGAACCACTACTAGAAAATCGAAATTAGAAAATGTTGTAGTGTTCCACCCGGGAATCGAACCCGGGACCTCCCGATCGGCAGTCGCACTTGCAACCAACACGACCAACGAGGCAGTCAGTTTTGCTATAACTTTCGTTTAACTGTTTCTTATGTTAAGTGTTGAGCTATGCTTACTCAATATCGAAGTGAAGTCTCTTCAGTGAGCTACTTAGTAAAGAAAACTCTTACATAATATGTATCACAAAGAAATCTGTACGTTGGGTACATTTTGAATAACGGGTATTCGAGATTCTGGAGATTATCACGAACATAAAAATCAAGACACACGATTACGTCATTAGAATGCGCTTCTATGTAGGTATAGGTAAATGATAGGCGAGAATAATTCCTCACTATAAAAAAAGTACAATGGTTATTCAATCAAAATGATAATTTTAAAACATTTTTAATTCATAATCATTTATTTGTACATTTTTTTTGTACAAAAAGATGGTGATTATTAATAGAACCCACTTGTTGTACCTAAACAGGCGTGCATATTATGTCAAAGTAAACGAAAAAAATTATGTGAGTAGTAGGTATATGTATGAAATGCGGTGTTGGTAATACGTTACGCACATTGTAGACTCCAGCTTCAAGGACGCTATTTTATATCCGACTCAGCCTCGCGGCACTATTGCCTCAGTTATTGCTATACCGCGTATACGAGAGCTGTGCGAGCGCGGGGGAAGGTTCAAGCATTCGCAATCTGCCCCAATGCGGGTTGGTAGGTTACAACCCTTATCATTTCTATTTTGATCCATTTTACATAGTTATTGCAGCGAATGTTTCTGACTTATGTACCTATATATTACTTTATAGTTATATGATATTACGATGTAACATCAGACCTATATATAATCTCTGACGAGGTAGACAGAGGAGTTTAGTACACTTCCACGTTTTCACCAATATGCTCACGAATCAACATTCGGTTTGTGTAAAAGATATATGACTGTTTTGTACTGTCTTACTGACAATTCATGCTAAGTAACGCTAATAGTCTTATTACGCCAGTTCTGTTCGAAGTTGGTTACAGACATCTATTGGCGACAGTAGTTTCTAATGTAATTTATGTAAAAAATTAACTCAATTATTGTAAAGTACCCACATCATCATCATTATCATCGCAGTTCACTAGCGTAGGTAGACCTTCTTAGATGGGTTATGCCCATGATCCCCACGCTGGGCATGAGGGCAGCGGATCGCAGAGCACAGCTTCTCGCACCGCCTACGCTGCTGCTCGTAGGTGGTTAGGGCGTGTAGTTGTGCCTGGTTTAGTCGCCTCTTATTCTATACTATACTCTTATCTCGGCACGGGGTCGGGGAGTGTATTCTTGTTTCGCCCCGATACTGACAATGGGTTCAATACAATAGGTTCAAATATGCTTTTATTCCGAAAGAATAACTTAGAGCTGGGTAACGCCATCACGCCAGGTCTCGTACGGGGTAGGTAGAGCTAGTGCCAAATTTCATGCTAATCTGTTACTAAGTGTTTCTGTAACGTTTCTGTAACGGGGTTTAAAGGTGCTGGTGTAAGAGGCGTTCAGATGCAGTAACATAGTTAAGCGAGATTTGGTTAGAATAAAATTGCCTCAATGGCATAGTTAGGTACCATTATCGCACGACAATAGCATTCTGCAAGCGAAGGGTTCGAAGTAGTCTGAAGTGTCACGCGCCTCAAACGTCGCCAATGCGCAATGGTGCGCCACCATGACGAGCAGCCCCGGCGAAGTGTTCGAACAACGCTCGCGTCATTAATAGGTACCGTTTATTATTTAAAAGACACGCAAACTACAACAAACACACATAACGCTACACAAAACGAATGCATTTCGTTTCTGTAAATCAATAATTCATACCTTTGATTATATTTATTTATAACCATTCACGTGGAAAAAGCGGGACATTCTAATACAAGTATTTACTTACTTAAAAGAATGTCCCAACCAGGTAATTATTTTTAGTATTTTTTAGAAACAATGAAATATTGTTTTAAAATAAAATCTATTTTAACCTATAATTAGTAGCTACGATACTGTTATATAGAAATATTAATGTACCTATTACACGTAGGAATACCTATTTGAAAAATTAACTCATATATTTGAAAAATTTACAGATAAATTCAATCCGTTTGTTTTAATTTATTATATTAGGAATCATTAAGTTTTATAGGTACCTATTAATATCGTTAATCTTTTTGTGTAAGAATTTAGATGAAATAATTACTCATTATTTGTTCGCGCCTTACACTTTCTCAACTTTCACCGATGTATCATTGCGTCTATTATGTCTAGGAGCATCAACAACGTCGGTGGACGTGAAACTTCATTGGCGGACAATTGTATATGTACTACCTTTTTTTTGACACAAGAAAAAAGAACAGATCAGACCTCCATGCTAACGGGAGCACGTCGTGTTTTTCGCCAATTCAAAATTTACAATTAATCAAGTTGTATTAGGAAAAGTGAAGGAAAAATATAATATTGTTAACTCCAACGCGTCCTTTTATTACGAGCACCAAGCTCCAGTGTACGTCTGTACATTATTAATTCCTCATTCCATATAATTGTTAATAATTATTTAATGCTCTATCTACGTGTTCGTAGTCTATGATGAGATGAACAAAGAACCTGGCGTGGGTCACGGGATGGCGAAGGATCCAAAAGTAGATATTCCAAGAATGTAGACCATGTTTTGAGAAGGTCTCTATCTCCCAGACGTCTCATAGCCTCAATGGATTGAAATGGTTATGAAAATAGTGTAACAACTATGTATTTTAGTTCGATATTATTGTTTTCAGCAGGAAATAGAAGGATCTGTCCACGATTTAACTGGCAAACCATAGGTACAGGTATTCATTATACTTAGGTGTCAAACAGGTTTCAATATTCACTTAAATTTAGAACACCTAATCACTTCTACCTGTTAAATCTTTCAAAAAGATACGATTTAGGAACATCTGCTTCTCAGCAACATAAGAGTATCGCTGGGGACTTCAAAGAGAAAACTCAGTGAAATGCTCTACAACTATCATAATCATAATTTATTAAAAGGTATTGAAATGAAATCTATATAAAATACTGTTAAATAATTACGCAATAAGTTGTTTTGAAACCAAATAGACATTAATAATAAATAACAGCACCTTAAATGTTATGTTTCTACCCGAGGAAATGCTACCTCAGTGGATTTAAAGTTCCCTTTGTTGTCAAGACATTGAGACAACGCATCGGCAAGTCCAACGAATGTACCTACATAAGTATGTCGGTATATGTACCGAGTATCAAGTCCAACTAATATGCAACGATGTATGTGTTTCCTTGGGCAGAGATCTAATATTGTAATGACAGCTTAATACTATTTAAATCTATTGTACATATGTACGTATATTACTCGTATTGTACTTATGAAACTCTACACCAGTATTACAAATTAGTATCTCTACAATAACGAGATAGAGCCACGTTCGAATACAGCTGTATGAACGTGTGGTTATATGAATAAAAGCGGAGAAGTTATAAATGTATTTACATTTTATAAAGTACTTTAAATCGTACAACTCGTAACGATGTACAAAAGAGAGAAAGCTGCGCGTCGAACACAAGCACGATCTGAAAATTCAAGCTAGAACAACTCGCGCGAAATTCCTTCATTACAGTCAACAATGCCTCCGGACGGCTACATACAAATAACTCCCGTCCAATTTAAATAACAGGCTCGCAAAGCTGAAAAACAACCCGTAACCGAAGTTGGGAATAAATTAGCAGCCCCCCTAACCCCCCTTTACCCCAATGTGTACATTGTGCAAAATATTATTTGCCTTGCCAGACAATAATAGGATCTAATGCCCCGCCCTGACATGTTAGCTTTGGGGAGCTCCGCCCAACGAGCCCCACTTCACGATTGGTCATGAGCGGCACTCGTCTCGCTCCCTCGCGTCCTCCGTCCCTTTCGCACGTGTAGCTTTTCCCTCAACGCCCGAGGGGTAAATGTTTTGCTAGGAAACATTTACGAGGGTTTTCTAGAGCTTCGCTCGCATTGTCAGCCCGTTTCGTTTCACGAATATTTTTTACGCGCGTTTTATTTGAAGATGCCTACCTGAATGGTGTGTGAGAATTCGCTTTATGAGATTTTTTTCAATAGGTACTTCGGAGTTCTTTAGCGCGCGATTAAAGGATCCTTCCATACATATCTCTGTAAACAGTTTCCTTTGCACGGTTTGTTGAATCTTTATCGCATTTTATAAATTTTTTTTCGACATTTATTCGTATCTCAGAATGCTTAGTCCTTACTCAATACGTTTTCTCTCCTCTTAGTAATCTTGTATGCCGCATGTAGATATTATAGTGGCGTGTATTTGCTTTTAGTTTTAAATATATATTTATGTAGCTAAACATTCGTTTCACTTGCTGTGAGTACCTACATTTAGGTTATTCGATACCAATTAAAATAGAAATGACACCCTACTGGAATCAGGTCATGGGAAATTGAATCATCCATATCAAAAAAGTAACATTTATGCATTATATTAAAGAATAAACAAAGTTATAAGACACGGCAACTTTTTTCATAAGTAGCACAAAAGTTAAAAGAAATAAGTTCAGTGAAAATAGTCTGTACAAAAAAACTCCGCTCAAACTCAAAATAAATACCGCAACAAAGTTGAATCGATAAGCACGAAGCGGTCTAATAATTATTAGTCGACGGCCTGAAATTCATGCACAAAGCTCCGACCCGCAGTAATAATAACGACAATTGTTGTGTTTACTGAAACGTAAACGTACCGGGCGGTGGGGCAGACTCCCCGGCTGGGGCGGAGCCTGCCGGAGCCTCCTCCGCGCGCTCGGGGCCCGCTGCAGTCTGTGCCGCGCCGCGCG
>DWTO01004332.1:0-11649 GCA_018244755.1 Jemadia pseudognetus
GTTCGATCCGGGAATCGAACCCGGGACCTCCCGATCGTCAGTCGCACTTGCAACCAACACGACCAACGAGGCAGTCACTATTTATAACTATTAATAAATTTCAAAAAAATATATATTTAAACATTATATCGGGCTCAAATCCAGTACCGCGTAGGTACTGTTGGATTTTTCTAATTTAGAATTTCCAGTAAAAATTTCTAATACTGACTCGGAGTCTGGATTTGTGCCCGGTGTATGGCGATAGCCTCATCCCTTATTCCACGGTGAGACGCAAACGTAACAGTGTACTGCCGTCCTCTGCCTAGCTCTTCTATGATAACAGGTGAAATGTTATTTTTAAGATTATACTGAAATAGAAAACGCATATTCTATAATAATACCTAATAAAAATACCAGTAATTATATTAATCGTACTTGATTTAGCTTCTAATACGTTTCTACATGTAATTTATTAATTGACAGTATAATATAACAGTAGATAAACATGTTTTATCAATATATATGTTTTACTGTCCCAGGACGCTTGCTCATTGAGTTGCAGAAAATTAATTTAACAAACGACGGGGCTATGCAAAATAAAGATTTATTTATTTATCCATTACTTACATTCATACCTGAGTCCGTTCAGTCTTAGCCATCGTTAGTATTCACTGAACTAACTAGCTGCGGTTCCCAATCAGATTAATCTTAAATATTTATTGCACATAGTCAATTCGAAGACGCAGTTGGTCAATTAGTATTACGATGACCACACTGATGGTGAAAAGACCGGTGAGTGCCAACTTCGTCCAGACGTGGGTGGGCTGCCGTAGACTGATTAAGACCTGATGAATATTAAACCGCCAATTTATACACTAAGTGGCGATATTGAAATTATAATGGCGAAACTACTGTTTAATGTTTCCTAAACGTCGCTTAACGTGGGAAGTTTTAGTACTTGTGCTGTTAACAGCAATGAAAACTCAACGGACAATATTGATGTATTCTTGCAATGCAAATATATGATTTCCTGTACGTTAACGGTTGACTTCAGTCAGCTACAATGCATTGATAGTTTTACTAAGCTAAAGGGACAAGTATTTATTAATTCCAATAACAATTGATCTATGAGATATAGTTTTACATTTTATTTATGAGAAGCTTTTAAAACGCAAGATGCCCAGAATGGAAAATTGATTAAGGAAACAAGCGGATAGAGTGGAGTTAATAATAATAATTATAAATAGCGATTATTTGTTATTACTGTATATAAATTATATTACATAAATAACTGTAAAAGCTTTGAAGATTTTAAATATTTATGTCTTCCTACACTCTTATTTTATACAACCGCACTGAGGCATCATAGTGAAATGTGTTCTAGGCCTCCTATCGTTGCGAAAGAAACGTGTGCCCAATAGTGGGTCAAAAGAATTGTAGTCTCACTATACTCCACTGCCTTCTTCTTCGGGGATTACAGGCGTGATGTTACGTTTTGTTCACATATTTACGTTAAACGAGCTTGGATGACCTTGGACGTTAAAATTAAAAAAAAACATATTATATTTAATTATCCTTACCACAGCAGGACACGTCCTTCACACACGTGTAGGTACATATGTATAAAGCACCGAGGGCTATATTTCTCTATCGTAACAAACCTGCCGTGCTTCTGCTTTCTGGATTCATTACTCTTTCTATACACGTGCGCCGGTTCTGGAGACTTCATCATTATCAGCCTATCTCAGTCCATTGCTGGACATAGGCCTCCCCCAAAGAGCGCCATCGCGCCCTGTCTTTTGCTTGCAGCCTTTCTGGACACTTCCATCTCGCAAATACTTCACCATCGAAACAGCAAACATACAAAAAGAGTAGTCTACAAGTATGAAACAAATGAAGCCTTCCGTTTCCGTAAAGAAAATCGATTAGTTTCCGCTAAACGGTAACCTACAGCGACGCTAAGACGTATCGAAACAGAGCAACAAGGGGGGTCCACCTGTCGAATCTGGTTGTAGTGTTTTATTTAAATTTCTTCGGCTGGCGGCTGGCAAAACGAATGGAAAGTTGCATTTGTGTCTTATTAAATGAAATTTATAGATGCCGCTACTATTGCTGATTGACCTCGGTCACTGGAAGGATAACAGCTTGCAAGGACATTACATTTTAATATGAGTCCCGCCGTGTTCGCTTTGAAATTTGCATGCGAACTTCGTAATTAGGTATTGCATGTATTTGCATACAATGTGATGTCATAATCGGGTGAACGTTAATTTTTGAAATTTTTTTAATTTTCAAATGTACTGATAACTCATATATCAACTACCTATAATGAAAAATTACTAAGTCAATAAATTTGTTTGATTTTTTTGTTTGTTATTCTAATAGGAAAGTTACTTCCTAAAGTATAAAAGCATCTAAGGAACTAAGATACCACGTTATTTCATTTTCGTTATCCGCAAATAAAGTTTAATACTCGTAAATCTGTTTGACTTTAGTTATATGATTAAATAAACTGAACGTTGAATGAGGGGGTCCTGAGTTCGATTCCTGACCGGGAAAAGTAATTTTATGAGGAGCACAAGCATTTGCTTATAAACAATATTTTTATAACAATATTTATATACAACAATATTTATATAATAACATATTTATTTGCCTCGTTGACCGAGTGGTTGCAAGCGCGACTGCTGAGCAAAAGGTCGTAGGGTCGCTCTCCGGGTCAGGTACTATCAGGTTTTTATTCCTTGAAATTCCTAGTAGTAATTCGCAATATATATAGACATAAAAAAATTTAGAAAAGAAAACTAAGAAATAGAAAGTACGTAAATTATGAACTAAAATAATAGGTAATATTTCCATAAAGCAGTTGTCTGATAACATGTCACTTTGCAAAGTTACTTTCAGTGGCTTCACTCTTCTAGCGACATTGCTGTAATAACTACATAAAGTTTTACATTGACGTACATTTCAATAGCACAAGGTTAATGCAGCCATGAAATTAGATCACCCACTATTTTCGCTTGCTTTCTGTTATCGAACACAGCTAATAACATATGAAAAATAAAGCGTTACTATTATGGAGAAAAAAATACCATCCTACATTCAATGCGATGCTCATTTATTTTGTGTCCAGCAACAGAATGGCGCAAGGTGCGACTGCGCACGTGCCCAGTGCCCGCGGCCTCGAGCTCTACGGTCCGTTCCCGATTCGATTTTGTGTCATACATCCTTACTCCTAAGCAACACAGCGATGCAAAGTGGACCTTCGCGCTACCACAAAAGAATTATTTAAATAATAACGTTAAAGGAATTGGATATTCAAAATAATATCACCTCGGGGTTAACGATTACCTGTGCGCGCTTGCACCACAGATGGCCGGATAAACGGACGTTTGTTTCCGCAGTGATATCTGAATTAAAACCTATATAAAACATTCGAAAGGTGTTCGTTAACATGATTAATTCAAAAAATATTCCTCGCTTCGCCTCTATTGTTGTTTTGGATAAGCGTTCGAAACTAAAACAAAACACGGCACCAATTAACATGTAGATACTCGTACATGGTCCATGTAACAATAATATCTTATTATATACTAATTTGGTACTACGTAACGGTTATGTAACGTCACGTAAGGTTATTTATAAAGGTTATTAGATTTCTTAATATAATAATTCAAACCACAACACTAATTAGATTTAGAAATATACGGCTCAATTCGTTACGTAGATGGATCTAAAAATTACTTAACAAAGCTACATACATATCTGTGACAAAGTATGTACTGCTTAACAAGGTGTATAGTTTGGCATAAATCTTCCTATAACCCAAGAATAGCCGGTGCGAGCCTATAGTCTATAGCGCGAGTCTATAGGCTATAGGATATTCATAGGCATTTTGTGAACCATTAATTACGCGAACAAAATAGTAATTCCTCGACTAGGTGTATTGTCGGTAAGGCGATCGTCGGCCAGAGCCCGCGCGCCGCCGCGCGAGCGCGAGGATGCGCCGCGGTGCCCACTGGAGCCTGCGAGCCGCCGTCCATCTTGGCTCGCCCGCTCACTGAGTACATTCCCGTGTAAGTTTTTACACCTATTATTTTATGTGTCGGCGAGTAAAGTTCGGTACGTGAGTTATAAACTCGCTCGCGCCTCTCTCGCCCCTACTTTATAGGTATTAACGACTTGTCCGAGAGTTTTCTTATAAATAAATTTGAAGGGTAACAAGGCTCGCTTTTGTCGGATTAGTATAGTGGATCTTGTTTCACTTTGTTGCGGAGCCTCTTCTATCTTTTTGTAAACCGGAAATTCACGAGGCGTATGCGTTGCAAGCGATCGTATAATTTCTCAAATGAATATTCGCAAATCTTTCCATTGATAAAACTAAGCTTTTTAATTTAAACATGGACGGTTTATTTAGCTTTTTACTACGCGCCTACCGTGAAATGAGCAGGAATCAGCGCCTCACGTGACATACGGCTATAACGCGTAGAGAAGACTATAAAAGAAGTCATATGGAAGTTAAGAGCGCGACCTGTAAAATATCAGAGCAGTAAAGTAAATGCACTGGTAGTGTGGCGCGAGGACGTGCCCACGACTGTACGACTTCAAGGAAAGTAAAATGTACCCGACCATGATAATAATTATTTTAACTAAAATGCGGGACAGCTACTCCATATAAACGAGACTACCAGCGCCTTCAGAGAAAATGCAGTTTAGAATGACTATGGGGACATATTATAACATTTTAAAATTCTAATATTCCCGTGTCCCGTAAGGAGCATGCGCGAAGTACAATAGATATTCTTAGAACAACCGTTATTACTACAAAAGTCAATTTATGACTGCACTCACAAAGTTTCAAATATCTTTAATGGAGTAAGAGTGAGCCGTTACACATCTTCCCCCACAAACTGCATTATAATGTCTTCGCCGGAAATAACCGCACATAAATATAAAACAATGTGAAACCACTTAAAGCGAATAAAATACACGTCCACTTCAACTCAGTAAAATGAATTTATTAATAACGGAGACAATGAACGTCTGAAACAAACGTTACACTTTTTGTATTTTTAATTGTCCTCCGGACGACACCGGAGACGCATTAGAAGAACGAAAATAAACCTCAGATCATATTCGACATCTACACACGCCGCTCCGCGCATGTCCCGTCGCTACTACCACCGCGCATTTCCCTAATAACTCTATCCTTTGCTACGTTCAAACACCTGAACTTTCGAATTCAATCAGTACAAAACTGTGACATATTCAATGGGCTCTCGTTAGCTTTTATAATACTTTTATATATAATTATAGAAATGTAATTTCACGACGTGTCGCGAACTTATAGCAGAGAGTGCAGTTCTTAGATGATATCGTCGCCGTAATTAAAAATCTTGTCGTGACATTCAGAGCCCCGTCCCGCCTCCGCACTCTTCTGCCTCCTTCAATATTGTTGGCGATTGAATCGCAATTAAATGTAACGAATCAAACTACACTTTATTAAAGGGGACTGATAGCTCAAAATGGATAATGTGTAAATCGTCGGGCAGAATCGAACGTGCTCCCGTCGAAATGCCAACCATTTTATTTATTCGCCTTAATTATGTATCTTGTCTTAATTTACGATTGGATCATACGATAATCTGAAACGTAATTTATTATAGATGCTTAGGTATTCCAGTCATTTCCATAACAAGATTTAGGATTACGAAGAATGATGTTGGCGCTCGCCGATCGACGCTCGACGCTCGCACTCGATGCTCGGCGCGACGATTGAAACGTATTATCAACGTTTATACGTATTTCGCAATTAAGTGAGCCCGCGGATAGCGGCAAGCGCGCGATGCGCGGCCTTCGATAGCGTCATCGCGTTTAATTTTGTTATGTGTCGATGGCATGACGGCCGACGTCGCGATACGACCACTGTCCGCAGATAGCCTTAATGAAAGTAATGGAGGTTTATTAACGATCCATCGCCCCTGTCGCGCTCCTACCTATCTCGGTGTATGCGCCGATAGATTGGAAACCAATGCGAAACGTGCTAAGAGAACAAAGAAAGGCACATTTGCTAATTACCTACGGTTTTGCTCGTGTCGTGCGCACAGACGCCGGGTCGTGAGCTGAGCTCCAGAGATATGACGATAACACATTCATAAATAATTAGAGCGAAATTTTCTCATTTGTAAGACGGTAGTCATGATATTTGGTAGCAGAGTCCCCTCTTCTCGGAATACTCAGATCTAGATAACTGTTGTACGACACGCCCGTTCTCTTTTTTTATTATTTTTCTGTGTGCCGAGATGTATTAAAGACAGTAGAGCTAGCAGAACGACCTATTATTCACTGACAAAGTATTTGTACTCTGAATACACCAAACAGAAGATTGCCCTAGCTACACAGTAGCAATACACAAGACGAAACATGAACAATGAGAATTTAAAAAATCTAAACCCATTATCGTTACCTATAAAAAATCCTTTCAATGGATTCTAACGGTAACCACAAGTAAGGAGAAATTGTGGAAACAATATAAATATACAATGACAACATGAAAAAAATAAATGTAAGTCGTCGACTTAAGCCATTTGTGGGTTCAGTCACGGTCGGTACATCGCCATGTCAGGGTTCAAATTTCCACTTCCGTTTCATTCACGAACAATCGATATTGTTATCGCTGAGGCTTCATTATAAACCAAACAGGAATAAATTAAGAAACGTAGAAACAAGTTCACAGAGGGCTCATAAAATTAGTGTCGACTCTATCTAATTTCCATTCAGAAAGGAGCACAGGATGTTACAATTATACACTTGGCCCTTGTAACAAATGAATAAAATATCCAAAATCATGCAGGAGATAAATGGTTTTTGGTTAATTGCTCGAAATCCGTAACAAGATGGCGGCAGGTTTTTGCCGCGTCACTGTTTCTAAATTAGAATTTTTCAAGCGGATCCAATTGCTATGGGCATAATGATATCATTTCCAGACATTGTATCAATTAACCAAAGTTTATTAAACACTATTAATCAACTTATGACACAGATGACAGATAATAATGCACATTTATTTGTGTCATGACGATAAACTGATTTCGTAATAATACATAATAATATAATTAAGGAAATTGGTTACGGTAGTAATAATGATATGAAATATTTTTTCGCTTTGTAGGATTGTTAATATTCAGTTTAAGTCTGTTCAATCAAATAATTACGTTTTAAAGACTTGCAGACCTTTGAATATAGTATACCTACGTGGAATAAACTTATTTATTAACAAGGATATAATAATTTCACTGACCTACGCATAATATGGTGTTTTAAAAGAGGTAATTTCGACTGGGATAATAAATATTGCTATGGCTTACACTGCGTAAGTACATTATTAATATTTGAATACCATTAAAGGAATATCAATTTATAATAGTGTCTTGTACAAATATTGGTAACAACATACCTTTTAATATGAATGCAATTTAAACGTTCAAGAAAAGACGCTTATAATAACAGTATGTGGAAAGTAAAATACAGATAAAGATTAAAGCTTTACTGGACTTGAAACATAACATTTTAAGTTGACATATTAATTTTGTATTATTATTGATACGAGAGATCGTACATAGATGTACCATTGTTTGAAGAATATTATAATTTACCAGAATGACTATGTGAGTAAATGAGTTTTACATTTCGTAAAATACAAATAAAATATCCGTTTGATTTACTGTAAGAACGCAGCAATGATCTAATAAGAATTACTTACATAAAAACTTACACACCAGTGATAGGCTTAGTGCTATGTTTAGTTTTTAACTTACCAATCTGTGAGTCCAATGTGCATTTTGTTATAGAGAAGCATTCGCAATAACCTAAGAAAACTACATAGGGAAGTCTATACGCCTTAGAGTTCTTTATATCTTTGTATAAGGCTTGTGAAAACTGCTAACCCGTATTAAGCCAGCGTGGCAGACTATGGTTTAACCCTTCTCCTTCCTAGTTTCATATACATATATAGGTATATAGAAAGACTTGACTAGACTTCACTTGACTGCCTCGTTGGTCGTGTTGGTTGTAAGTGCGACTGACGATCAAGAGGTCCTGGGTTCGATTCCCAGGTCGGGCACTATAGAATTTTTCTAATTTAGATTTTCTAGTAGTGGCTCGGAGTTTGCATTTGTGCCCGGTGCATGGCAATAGGCTCACCAGCTATTCCACAGTGGAACGTAAACTCAACCGGTGAAACGTGGGAGTGTACTATACTCATCTGCCTACCTCTTCGGGGATAACAGGAGTGAGGTTACGTTTACGTATTTAGATTCTCCATTCAATCAAAACATAAGCAACAGTGTAAATAGAATTTTTAAACTCTACATAGAGTCCCTCTTATATTAAAATGGACTGAAGCGTAAAGTAGTCAGCGTCACCATGACCCCTTAGAGTTTAGTAAGATTTATTTAACGTTTCTCCGTTTCTCAACAAACTCAAGTATTTGCTGGAACCATACTTGGGAGTGTTAATTGAAGAACCATAAGTGAACCAAGGTATCAAATTAGAGTGACCATTTTAGGTTTAGAGAAATTTCTATTCTGACCTTAGAAAAAAGGATGATAAATATGTTACAAATTACACCAGTGTATTTAATGAGTTTCGAAATGAAATTTACATAAAACGTATCTTACCTACATATAAAAATAGGAAACATTAAATTAAACGGCCTTTATCTCATTTTACAGAAAAAATACAGACTAATTCCATTTTTTCCTAGCAATGTTATAATGTTAACGAATTGCCAAAGGTGGTAAGCGGACGCAACAATAATTTTATAAACTTCCCAAGTTTACAAAATATGTAACCGGCACGAGTACATTGCTCAATAGGTGATAAGAAAAACTGCAATGAATAACAAGTTCAGTTATATCTTAAATTACCGTTTAACTTCAATAGTTTTATCATCATCTTGTTATGTAGGTATAACAAATTTTGTGGATGATAAATTAATGATTATCATAGTTATAATTGTGATTACTATAATGATCGTCAACCCTTTAATCGTTCACTTATTCGGATTCTTCTTAAGAGGATAAGGCTTAAAGTTATAGTCTGCGACTCTTTGACCAACTACAAGTTGACAGATTACACACGGCTTAGATAAACTCATGCGAAACACTAATGATTTCCTTCGACGTTTCAAGCAAATGATATTAACTACAAGTTACTACAAGCAAGTTACCGAACAAGGAGCGCGACAGGATCCAAACCCAGGACTTCCGGAGCAGACAGATCAAATAGAGTTTTAGAGAAGTAAATTTTAAACAGTAATTCGCTATAAAGAGAAAAAATCAATAATTGATAAAGCAATAGTAAATCCATTAGTGAGCCATCAAGCTGTTGTACTCGCAAATGATATTATATTGTTCTCGTTTCACATTCTATAAACACTTCATCACGATTGTAATTATGTAATCCGATACAAGAAGGGATTATTACATAATGCAGTATGATATCAATGGATCAAATCGTGAAACGACCGTCCAGATATTGAGAACAGATGTAATGGTTCATTGGCAAAAAGTGTGCCAAGTGAATTGTTCCGGGTTCAATCGCCGGGGGAGACCGGCGATGTGTGAAAATTGTTTTATATAACAGCTGTTTTTCTAATGTAATGCTTCTAATTTATTATACTATACATACAAATCTGGTGTTTTTATATCGTGGGCTAAAATTTTTAGCATCAATAAAATGAAAACTGGTTTTGGACAAAAAGTTCGTCACTATCATTTTCCTCATTGAATTATGTTACGATCATGATTCATCAGAAACGACAGGCAGCAAGCATGAAAATTTTGTTGCCATATTCAAAATTAAAATACAAAATTTAGACTGACAGAGAATGCCACTAGGCATTAAATCCGCCTTTTGTACAATCACCTACTCTTTTGGTGTTACAATAAAAATAAATAAATAAAAGTTTCGTCATAATAATCTAATACATTATACACGCGCGTAAAAATAAACACTTATATAGATACATTTTTACCCAAACACAGAAGAAGCACTTGTGATCATCACACTAATTAGTTGTCCAGTGTGGGCATCGAACCCGCGACCCCCAGCTTAGCAGTCCGTTTCACAATGGAACCGACACGTGCGTGATAACATCATGAAGGATATTTACCCAACATATTTAACATAATTATAGTTACATGGGTATATTTATGGATAAAGACAACGAAGGTGCCCATAAAATCACTAATATCAAGAATAAAGTAATTCCTCAACCAATAAGTGTCTGCTTTAAAACATGAGCCTTTGACTTCCGATAAAACTTTAGTTCTACGTATTACGAACAGAACACGTTTGAAGCTAACTTGGAACGTTATATGAGCTATTATTTACCACCCTATTAGGAAGAAAATAGCCGTAACGAAAAAGGATTTATTGGGTAAGGTATTCTCATAACGCCCCATAAAACAATATTGCCAACAATAAAATTCAAAACCGAAATAAAGCAATTTTATGATGTGTATAAGTAATTATATTATATATATTAATAGGTAAGACTTGACGTGCTTCTGTATTCATGGCACTATTTATACACAATATGGTGTATTACCACAAAAATTAGAATAGCAATGTGACTTCTAAATTTACATCCTGTATAGGAAAACATTTATAATAAAACTAGTAATTCTAGAGTGTATTAAAGTACGTTATCAGCTTCAATGAAAGTTTTAGTAACTTGCCGTAAAAACCGATGTCATAGACCTCCAGGGAAACTAGGAAGATGTGTCATTACCACCTGTGGAGTTTCTTCGCTCAAATGTTTCGACGATACTAAACACATGGCGAAGTTTTGCCTTCCGTGAACATAAAACATTTGGTATTACGACAAATCACATAATGACCAGGAAAGCATTCCAAATAACACTTTTTTCAAATATTTTTTATTAAACACATCTGAAAGCTTCCCTTTAAAAAAATAAAGTAAATGTGATGAAAAAAATATAGTAATGATGCGAAGAGTATTGAAATTGTTTTGTACAAAATAATACAGCAGCAACAAGAAAACGAAAAACATCTATGAACATAAACAAATTCCTTTAATGACGTTGCAAAAACGATGACTTCTTTCATTATGTAATACAAATTGAATAATGCAACATATGAAAATGATCGAGTGATTAATTAGTGACTACTACTTAGAACACTATAAACAGAAGAAAAATTTTTCAAGGAATCAAAGACGTAAAGAACCCATATATTATGGTATTTCACCGACTATGCAATATCAGATAATGTACCTACAAATATTTAAATTAAAATAACAATTCTATTTTATCCAGCTTCGTCATAATTTACCTTCTAAGAAAGGTAAATTGGCGGGCTGCATTGAAACATATCAATGTCCTGTTAGAGGTCAGAAGATGTATTATTATCAATGTCAGTAAATTATATCATTATTAGTTTGCGTACGTTTGTATCTCCTTTCAAGAATTTATGTGTTTTACAATGTAGGTTAAGAAATATCTGTACATCGTCGTATTGATTGTTACACAAATATTCTCAAACGTGCAACAGACCTAGATAGAGCGATAAAAACAAAAATTTTAACAAAACAAAAAACCGACTTCAAAAAAAAACTGTTGCAAAACAAAATAATATGCCCTAAAA
>DWTO01004333.1:0-11649 GCA_018244755.1 Jemadia pseudognetus
AATGGAAACCATATAGGAGGTGTAAAATTTACCTAATGTTTCAATATATCTTCACCAGCTATTAAAACTTTGGGCGTTTTGGGTTAGAAGAATAATTAAGTATAGGTATATTACTGAACCGTGTCCGCACGGACAAAACATACATCCCCAGACCCCATGCTGAGATATCAGGGTGCCCTGAGAGGCGATTAAACTGGACTCTAACAAATCGCAGTACAGCGTAGCCGGCCTAAACACGGCTAAATGCTTTGACCGTCTATGGGTAGCAACGTAGCCGATGGCAAAGGCCGTGCTCTGCGGTCCCCAATCCGCATGACCAGTCTAGGAATTATGGGTAAATACGTCTCAGCATGAGCCTCGTTGGTCGTGTTGGTCGCAAACGCAACTGCCGTTCAAGTGCTCCGGGTTTCAAAGCCCAGGTCGGACACTATTGGATTTTTCTAACTTATATTTTCTATTAGGTAGTAGCGGAGTCTAGACATGTTCTTTGTGTATGGCAAAAGACTCTCCTCCTATTCCATAGTATTTGTAACTGCTGAAAACGTAGGTTTGTACTACAGTCGTCTGCCTAGCTCTTCGCGGATTACGGGCGCGATGTTACATACCTCTGAGCAGAAGCTTATGACTAGCAGTGGTTGAAACAAGGATGATGATGTTATTTTACCAAACATGAATTTTAAAAAATTATAGGAAACTCCTATTTTTTTTACTGATGTAGCTTGTGATATTTAATCTTAAAAACGTAGACATTCTGTTAAATCAGAGATACGTAAGACGATTTGAACCTCCGACCCCCATAAGTAGCGGCAATCCAAAATATTGAACTATCCCTACTGTGTATTACTTTCATGAGATTTCAAGATTGATTATTGGACTAGGTTAGAGAACCTGTTGTTAGTTAAACCCTATTCGTATAATTAATCAAAAATACGTCTAACGAAAACGTATGTTGTTTAATTATTAAAATTTTAAATTACTTATAATTATGTACTTTCAAAAATCATTTTAAAACAAAAAGTTGTTAACTTTTAACTACAAAAACGTCGTGAAATGCAGCTATTGCGTGGGTAAAATTAAATTTCTGCAATCAACGATGTGTTCTTGTATTTTTCATTGTGCACTTGAAATTCCCACAAACTACAATGAGCTTCAGCTGAAAAACTCCCATTTTGTACCAATACTGTAATCGTATACCTGATTACGCAGGAACTTTTACATGAGATGTGAGATGAATGGGGAATTTACTAAAAACGACAGCGTGCACAAAGTATCTAATGATGCAAAGCAAAATGATAATGAAGGGCGATGTTTAGTATTGCAATGTAAGTAGGTACCAATAATGGATCACTCTTATGGTAGATACCTACACTGCAGTAGATTTGAGTGTGGTAAACACCCGTTGTACTAAATAAAATTAGGTTCTTTTTTAAGGGATTAGGCCATGTAAATCAATGCGTAATTAAATCACAATTCACTTGATACCATGTAAAGAAGCCACTAAATATTTACTACTTTAAGATTTCACTTTCTATGGATTATGAAAGTAGTAGGTACCTACCTACATAAATACAACGTACTCGTATTTGATGAAACGTAGAAGTGTACTACATTCCTCTGCCTACCTCTTCGGGGATAACAGGCGTGATGTTACGTTTCATTATAAGTGTAATCGCTCCAATACGAACTTGGATGAAATTTCATTGTCACTTTAATCCCTTTTTCAGCTTCCAGCATTTCAAATTGACATCATTCTTTAAGATATTTTCTGCGCATGAACATTTTTATTTACCTATTCTTCCCGATCCAAAGATGTGCTGAATGAATTAATAGAAATGTAATTTTTCGATTGTCACAATTTAATTTTTCCCTGCCTATTTTTTTACCTAATGGTCTTTAAAGAATAGCTACTTCTTTATTCGTCTACTGAAATTAATCGATCGCCTTGAAATTTATTTTACCATCATTAAATTCTTGCTTCGGAAAAGTTTACGCTTAAACGACGTTTGAGCTTAATTACGTTATTTAACTGGTTTTAAGCATGAAGAATATCGCGCGACATGACATATTCATTTTTCAGGGCTACTGCAAGTATGTCTTTACCCTTTACTAATTGTAAGTAGACGTCATTTAAAAGTTAGTAACAGTTGAACAATAGATCATCATCATCAGCTTGTCCACAGCTGAACATAAGCCGTGGGCACTTGCATGCATGTCGATCAATTTTTCTTCATTTAAAATATGTTTCTACCATAGACTGATGTAGATAGACAAGTTAATATCTAGCTGCATCCAGTGCAGTTACGAAACTATGTTATTAAAAAAAACAGTAGGTAATTATATTCTACCCTCCATTTGTAAAACGAATAGGACTCGTTATTCTTACGTAATACCTAATTGCCCAAAATTAGAAGCGTGCTTGAAGTACATATATATGAGAAATTATACGTATCTATAACCGATTACCGAAGTAGGCATTTTTATTTATTAATAAATATACAAGATCTCCGTTCTGTCACATCATTATAAAGGGAGTTAAGTAGACAAGTAGGTACGTGATATACAATCTCGTGTCATCGTCGATGCATAAATAGTAATAATGAAATAATAAAAGATATCATTTACATTTTACGGCGACTCCAATAATGTTAAGTGAAAAGTTGCGTAACGGCATAATAATCATAACATTACGCATATTTTATTATTGTGCTGTTTATAAACAACCGTTGACGGAAAACATTACGGCGATGACACTCCGGAGAAATCAGAATGTAGAGCTTTAAAATGATATGGAAACAATAAACATAAAAGCTGCGGCATGCACGAGACATGTGATTGCTGAGAATTAATTAAAAGTGTTTTTCATTAGGTCAATAAACGTAGTCGCGCCACCGCGCCGCCATGTTGGCCCGCGCGCTCCGGCCGCCGAGGCGGGGCGAGGGGGCTTGCTCCGCAGATAACAAAGGCCCGGAGATCCTCTGCCAAACACCCTGCCTTACATACCTGCTCTGATACACCAACCAATACTCGACGCACTTTAAATCTTATATCTATAATGGACGTTATGAGGATACTCTTTCGTAGCAAAAATTTTTTTTTGCTTTTCCTACGGGTGACGTCTGTGTGCGACTATATATGACTGTTCGTACATAAAGGTAACTCCTTCTCTATTCAAAATTAATATCATATTAAAATCTAGATTTATTGAAAGGTTTTCATGAAGTACAAAATATTGCTTCGAATGATATTTAGGTAACCTAAAAGTATTTATAATAGTAGCTTTTTACCATTTTTCACTGGAGCAGGCATCCCAGCGCAAATAAATAAGTCCATCACCATGCTTAACAAATAAAGATCAATAGGGTTTCGGGTAAGTGGCTATACGTCGAAAACTTAAACCATCCTGAAAGTGCCCAACGGAGTTTAACGATTCTTTTCCAGGCAAGGAAAAATTTGGATCTAGAGTGTCGACTAATTTTGGATACGTAATATTTACGGTATTTTGAAAATGCATAGTATGGACTTATAGGCAATTTATTTCTATTTAGTCCTACCATTTAAACCAATTTAATAAATATGTCCTAACAGTGATTATCGTATGTGTATGTGGTAGAGCCTCGGTCTATACTTAACCTGCTAAAGATAGGATAGATATCGTAGATATTCTTAAAACACACATGTAAGTTATTATATACGTAGCGAATGAATCGTTAAAAAAACAACATCACGCCTGTAATCCCCGAAGAGGTAGGCAGAGGAATGTAGCATACTCCCACGTTTCAGCAGTATGTTTACATTCCACTATTGAAGCAGCGAATGAAGTTCAATCAATTAACCTAAGCCCCGCAAAAATACTATAGGTATATTTAATATTTCGGTAAATTAGGATTGCAAACAATAGAGCTATCTAAATCGCATTGAATCTCAAAAATCATACGTCACTGCGTAGACACGCATTTAAAAGCTTTATGACGTTCATCTTCGAAACATACAGGTAGTATAAGAATTAATATTTTATTGATTTACTCTAATTGGATTTTAGCGTGACACTGGACGTGGATTTGTGATCAAATATAGGTAGGTAGGTATATGTCTATGCCGCGAACCTTAAATAAACATATTTGAACAAAATAGTCAAATTCTTTTTCTAAGTTTTGTCGATAATTTTCTGATCGGGGCTGTAGGCCACATTTACTCGTATATAATAGCTTTGCAACCACTCCATCTTACATAATATATTCATACGCTGCAATAAAACTATGGTTGTATATACCTATTTCAGTTTGTAGATTAAAGTTTAGATAATTTTAGAATAGGAATGTAACGGTAAATTTTACTTTAATATATTAATAAATTAAAATAGAACCTCATAAAAACATTTAAAAATAACAGTTCATGTAAGAAGATTTGCACTTTAGATATTCGGTAGATATCTTAAGCGGCGCCTTTTATCATTATTGTGTTCGAGTTTACACATCATTGGAAACCAGATTATGTTCTAGATATATGAATAACAATTTGTTTAGGAACTTGAAATGTATCATCGTCGTGCAGCGTCTAAGTCATAAACCATTTCAAGGTTACACTGTTAGAAAAGGATCTCCGCTCAGAAAAAAAGAGCTTTAGACTAAAGTCTAGCCTGTCATGGTGGACCTTGAAACAATTGTATTCTATATAAAAACATAGTGTTCAGTATTGTAATTTTAATAGATTTTTTATTGATGAATTGATTGATTGATTAGTTATGTATGGCGGCACGGATGTGAAAAAAAAATAACAGAAGCCATTTGATAACCAATTAAAAATTAATATTGGCTATAAAACGGTAGGTATGTTTGCTTATCGAGAAAGTAAAGTAGAGTCAGCATAAAACACTATCGATATTCCTTACATTTTATACACACCGTGCTTTTAGTTTAAAAATTAATCTACCTAAACAATTTTCTTATTGCATGGATGTAACGGCATGTACCAAGTACTTTATTGACAATAGACACTCTCGTTTAATAACGATCCAAGAAATAAAGGCGTTTTAGATCACCGAATATTCTTTTCCCCAAAAGGTAATATCTATAATCAGTCCCTAGGACATTAAAATCTGTTATTTTTTCATTCAGACGTCGCACTATAAAACCCTTTTTCGTATAGTATCACGACGCGTCTCTGAGTGATTTACAATGCGATCGAGACCACAATATACTCTGAGTTTACTTTGGACTATCCAAGCGAACGATGAATACAGGAATAATTTATTTACACGCGTCGGGTAAACTGTGGGACCTTTATCTCTTTGTTGGGTAGTTTCAGGTCAGATAAAATAGATAATGTGTTTCTTTAGGGCGAATCGTTAAGTTAAACTCTCGCGCTCGGCGTCATGGGGTTGCGTTGAAGTTTTATGTGTGGAGAATACTGTCGCCTTAACGCATGCTGGATATTTGCTATTGGGGTGACACTACCGATCTTACTTTAGATTTCACTTAAGAGAATTCACTTTAACAGCTCCGTCTCATGTGCTGTTTTTATATAATAAATTTTAACACAAGATATGCCAGTGACCATATAAACCTACGGATTTTTAAATTCGTGTAAATTCAAATTAAGTACTAAGGTTGATTACTCGTAAATAAGCAAAGATGTACGATTAGTTGATCATGATGACGATTATCTGTAAAATAGAAATATAAAAACCGGTATAAATACATACTTGTTAGTTCTTGCATTTTCTTTAATTAGCATATGAAAACGTACATCAAAAGATCACATTATCAGCAAATCAATAGTAGTTTAGGTACCCTGCTTCAAGTACATAGGCAAAGGACAAGCATGAAAACTTGTACAATTCTTACCTAAGTAAATAGGACATGGTAATTCACATAAGATTTTATTTCTCGCCGGTATATAAGCACGTGAAGTTGGAAGAGCCTGCAGGGTTCACACGAAGCGCTCGCGGTGGTTGATTTATGCGCGGTGGCGTGACGCGAGCGGGCGCGGCAGGTACGCGGCTCGCGTTTATAGCGGAACTTTAATTTACGACCGCTCTAAATTACGTGGATTTACTGCACGCCTTTATTGGCTCCGTTGGCTCGCCACCAACGCCCCGCCGCTCTCCGCCCTTCGCCCCCACTTTCGGCTCTGCCCTCTTTCCAGCTCGTACGACGCTATGCATTCCATGAAAATGCATTTGTATTAAGCAGCTGAAACGATCTCTATTTTCTTTCGTTCAATCCCAGTCATACCACGTCTTACCGTGGATTGGATTCAAACTAAGTAGGTACCTATCTGTGCGCAGTATTTTATTGCTTAATAATTTTAACTTATCTTCTGCAAAAATCCTATTTACACTACATACTAAACAACTTTAACTTATCTTCTGCAAAAATCCTATTTACAGTACATAACTTTTCATAGTACCATTTATAAGTACTTGACTATAAAAACTAAGACGCATTGAAAAAGGAATTCAAATCTATAATTAGATATCTATTTTACCGACTTCTCATACGTAGGTACAGATGAATCATACCTACCATATCCTTATCCCAAATTTTATCCCAGAGCTGGAATGTATCAAGTACACGTGAAAACTTTTCGTTCTCTCCCAGCAAGGCCACGTCACATCCGGCATTATCTAGAGAGAAAGCGGATGCTGCACCGACGACTTCAAAGCCCTTTGTCGGTAGAGCGTCTTAATTACTCTCGCAAAACTTAATGTTTATTGCTCCCAATAAACACTAAGTACCTGTACATTAACAAAAACGGTAATTAAACTTAAAATTCTTTTAGGGCAATTGATATTTTTACGCGTTTGCAATTTTTTATTATTTTGAAGGTCGACATACCTAAGTTGGATGACTTATCGAGGACAATTCTGTGATTGTACCTTACCGAACAAAAAGCTCCATTTGGTGTTTATCTGAAATAAGCAATGACAGTCTAGGGTTTCAAAATACAAGTTCGTTTTATCGTTCCACTGCTGGAACAATGAATGAGAGGGTTAAGGCTAATGTCTTACTACGCTGGATAACAGCGGGATGGCAGGTTTCACATGCCTTAGAGAACATTTCTTGATAAACAACATTTAGGGCTCCATCAGAAAAACCTACATGCAAGTAGATCGTTCGCATCTCAAACGCGGGAGAAAGCTATAATGGGTGCATAAGCGCATAGCAGCTTATGTTCAAGTCCCAATTACATAGTTACACATAGAATTTTTAGTGCATAAGTTTTACTATTGTTTATTTTTATTATGTTCAAGTATTATGCGAGCTGTCTACTGTACAGTAAGTACTGCAGAAGTACGAAACGTATAATTTTTCTAGCTGACTTAGAAACCGTTGATCTGCCGTAGAAATTATTTTTAGTGAATATTATATAAATAATAAAAAAATATTATATAAATAATAAAAAAGGACATAAGGAATCTTTTATGTTTGAATATTTTAAATGTTTGAAAACTAATGACGGTTATTTGGATATTGTTTACACAAAAATATTAAAATCGCGATTAAAAAATGGAAAGTTGGGGTAGGAAGGTAAAAGTTGGGGGTCACTGGCACAATTTTTTGATGCCAAATCTAAAAAGAAATTTTTCAAAAAAAAAATATTTTCATGTTGGAGCCTTGTCACTTAAGATTATAAATATCGGTCTTACGATTTCGGAGGAGTTCGACCACTAACTAACACAGTAACAGAAGATTTTTACAACATAGGTAAATATTAGATTTGCCGACAACAAGGCACGAATTAACAATAAAACACGAATTAACAATAAAACAAGGCACGAACTTAAAATACGCAAAAAATACATTTATCCATAACATTAAAAATATACATATTTCTGACATTAATAATGTCCCAGATGTTATCCAAAACTCGAAATGTACGATAGCGGGAACAGGCGAAAAAAACAATTATGAAAATCGTGGACGTGAAAAACAGGATATCAAAAATATTCGGTAAGCACACTACAGACACAATGAAAAATGGTTAGTCCAGCTTAAATAAATTACACCTAGGATTGACATCTTTGATATAAGTATTAAGGGCACCAAAGTTATTGGATAGGTCGATACACAACACCAGGTTTTCAAATTATTGTAGAATCACAAATCACTTCACTTTTCAGCACCTGTAATTCCTATACAGATGAGCTCACTTCTTGGAAACTATTCGTATACAGTAAATTAAAAACTCTCTACTTGTTAATAAAAAAACGTAGTTGCGTATGCATTGCTGAAATCATTGTATTATATTAATAAATCATTATATTCTTTTCTTACTTTATTTTCTGTTATATAAGTGATTCTGTTATATACTTGTATAAGAACCCTGAGAACTATTTAATGGATCTATAATATTGCCCACGGCCCGGCTTTTAACTTCTAATCTAAGCCTATTAAACCTTACGAAGCCGTCTCTGATTTCTTTGAATGCATTTCCAAGTAACCGATCCGATATAATTGTAAAAAATAAAACTCAGGACGGACAACAAACACGTTTTACCTAAGCATAATTTGCATTTGAAACGAAGCTGTGCCTTATTTACATAAAATACTTCAACTTATAAACATCTTTAAGAAGCACTCATAGAGTATAAAATTGTTTGAAGGGATGTGGTTCAAAAGACTAATTGGAATTAGAAACAAGTTTTATAGCGTTAGCGGCTGGGCAGTAATTGGAAGCGAGGATGCGCGGGCGCAGTAAAGCGGCAATTGACCAGAAAATAACGAGCCATCGTCTCGAGTTCGATATGTACTATGCACATGCCTTCTATTTACAGCTGCCGTATGTTGAGTAGTTTATTGTTCTTAAATATTTACTCTTTAATTATAAACGAAGCGGGCTTGAACCCTCAATACTAAAAACAACACTTAAAACTATTAGCAACGCGATAAAACTGTACTTACCGAACTTACCTTAATTACATTTATTGATTTTAAACATAGTAACTACCTAACAGTAAACAAAACCTATTGACTAAGATAACTTACATGGTACTTGCTCAATTATAGTTTCCTCTTGAATAAACACAGTTTAACAACTTGTTATAGGTAGGTACATTAATATATCATAATAACTATCTTTATCTTCCTAATCTTAAGACGCAGCAGTGAAGCGGTGATCGCTTAGTGGCTTAAAATTTAATCTCCCATTCCGGAAGTTCTTGATTCAAATCATGGGGTATACCAGTAGGTACTATTTTATTACCTACGTATTATTAATTATTACCTATCTACTATTTTATTTTATCTGTACATACGAATGGTTAATGGTTTCACCATTGAATATATTATATTAAAATAAATAGAAAACAAATTGTACGGTGTCTACCTAATGTTCGTGACTGGGCACGTGTATCTATTTACCTCAGCTATGCCTTATTAGGTGTAAATGATCATGTTTGTATCGAAATACAATCCGTAATGGTTATGAACCCGCGCTGGGAGCGGATAGAGTCCATACAACTCGATGATGATTCCATAAATTTATATAGTGCACTATAAAAAGCAGCTCGGAACAAAACAGCGTCATCTTGTTTTATGAACTGCCGTTCGCGCACTACACGTAGACACCCCGGCCATTATCATTGTTCTTCCGTCTTTTCCAAAACAATTGGTGGGCGTCTAAGTTAATTACCGTGAAATTCTCGAATGACCAGCTTTATTGGGATTTAGCGAGTCGATATTGTGCCCGATTACTCGCCTAGTTGGAGGCAAACAGAGATTTGCCTTGACATTAATGACTCGCTTTGTCGGATTTATGTTCGAGACGAACGCGTCATGTTGACGTAGTAATGCTAATTAAATAGCGATAAAACTTTAATTAAAGTGACCAAGAATTAATTGGTGTGCGCCAGTCGACACATCGACCGCCGCCGCGATAGCTAATATTTGAATTTGGAAAAATATGGTGATATCTACGCTATCTTAGTTCATCATTAAGAAGTTTGTAAAGTGATACTTAATGCTGGCTAACTGACATTAAAGTAGGCATATATTGCTTGGCTTGAAAACTTGACATGAGAACCAATATACTTAAACTATATTTATTTTAATTAACATTAGATGTTTTTAATCACTTACGCATAAACGACGGTATCGATATAATATAACTAACTAAATATATACGTGATATAATGTGCAGAATTTAAATTATTGAAATGTCCTTAAGAATTGACAATAGGTATAATTAACCCTAAGAACGACTTTTGAACATATTTTACAACCTACGAGTAAGTACTCGTTTGAAAGATTTTCAAAAAATGTATCAAAATATTTATTGAAAATACAATACTAAATTAAATATTTAACATTTACAATTTAGTAACATTATTAAGAATTAAGCCGGCTGGACTCACGTGCGTTTATTCGGGATGCCCCGACTAGTTTCGGACCTATACGAGGTCCTTCTTCATGAGCTCCCGCCGATTGCAGCGAGGTCGCAGCGGAGACTGACTTAGTAATATTACACGAGAACTGATGACGACCTGCGAAAGGCTGCAAGCAGAAATGCAGTCGTGATGTTATGTTATGATATTTATGTAGGCTTCACTCCGGCACCGTCTACTTGACCGAGAGCTTCAGGCACGGCCTTCGTGGTTGTTGCAGCTGTTGCAGAGACCCCTTGCATCTTCTTTTGAGGACGTTAATAGCCTCAAGATGTTTCAGATTTACATAAATGCAATTGCAATTTACATAATCAGCACGCAAAAAATGTTCCCACTGTGCCAACTAACATGGCAAAATAACATTAAAATCTTGGTAATGGAAAACTTCCATTTAATGACATTTAAAGCTAATTCTCAATATTTAAGAGGCGTTCCCTATACACACAATTTCTCAACGTCTAGTCTATTTGAATTAACCGATTTAGATAATATAAATAAGTAACGATCAAAACAAAACAAAAATAAGGGCTTGTAAAAAAATACGTAGGTACCTAGTACTCTGAAATAGTAGCGCCTTATAGAACATATTTGATATATTATTTAATCATCAATCATTACCTTTAAAAATACGCGTTGCACATCATAACGTAACGTTTAATAGGTAATAATACAACATTTTAGTGGCATACCCAATATACCTAATTATTTACGTTTCAACATTAAAAAATACCTAAAATCGTTGGGTCGATCGAAATATAGGTGTCGATCCGAATAAAGGGGTAACATGTTCTGGCCTTTATGTATCTTTTGGAAAAGATGTCCATGTCAATTTGCAGAAACAGCGATGAAGGTTTCGATTTTATAGCTTTATTGATTTATAAAACTACCCATTGGTCCCGACGACCTATGGTACATGACGTAAGCAGTCAGCTACGTGGCATAGTTTATCGTTGTATAGCGTGTTAGTTATATTTATCCCGCTTAAAATTACGTTGCAAATAAGTTGATTTTTTTAAGCAATATAAGTGCTTAAAGTATTAATGTAATAATCAAGCACCATTGTGAACGGTCTTAGCAGTTTATCAAAGCCTATATGATACTCAGATAGCATTTGTGTATTGATTGACACCCGTGAGGTACCTATGTGATGTTCCTCTTAAGAATTAACTTGGATTTCTATTAGCGTTCGAACAATTCAGTCTCAATGTTCCTTCTTGCCCGTACGTATAACGCAATGGTGGTGACAACTAGGTACATAATTTCTT
>DWTO01004334.1:0-11649 GCA_018244755.1 Jemadia pseudognetus
CACTTGCTGTTATAAGGCAGAAATAGGTGTGGCGGTGGTGCCGCCGGAGTCGAACCACGGAGGGTTCTACCACCTTTAAAATAAATAAATTATAAAATAAATAAAATATAAAAAAAATAAATTATAAAGCATTATATTAAATTTCATAGCATCCTTCATAGGCTACTACCATATTCCAAATTTGAGGTCTCTACGACACTTCGCATTCAAAATGTACCTCAAGTTTTCTTAAGCCGTCTTACAACAATTTCGGAGCGTCTCATTTTAAAATAAAGTGCATTTCCGGTCCATGAAACCGTCCAAGTTTATTAATGGCGGATTACTTGCGGTGTGAAAATACCGACGGATCTTAATTAGCGGGACATGCAGGGAGATTTTCGTAATTAATATGTCAGTTTAACTTAGAGAATAATTGGCGTAGTTTGGTGTTTACTCCAAGCATAATTTCTAACATATTGTAATAATAATTGGAAAAATTAGTATTATAACAGCACTATATACAGTAAACTACTTATGTTAATATTTATTAGCACGCACCCAAATTATATGTATGTTTCCTACTTCTGTTCTACAATATATAGATTTAAATTAATATAGAATGTGATGTCATTAAACGTGCAAATGCCAAAGACATTATAAGTTTTATAATCAAAATGTACACCGAATACACGTATACGTATTTAAAACACTCACAAACACGTTAAGGATATCATAAACAGTCAAACATACACCTGTATTTGTATGTGAAAGTCTAATACAGATATCTTAAACTTTTACAGGTGGCAATATTTCTATTTGAAACTAACACTCCATGTCCGTACTCTACCATAGCTGTATTTATGCGTATCTCCATTAATCCGCTCTAAAAGATAAGTTGCCAACAAACCAACGCTACCTACCCCTAATGATGGTATGCGAAATCGTAATACACTCGAATCTTGGCAGCAGTTTCATTCGCCACTCACGTTTCTCGGTGCTAGAGTTTACTCGACACTCTACCAAAAGGCTATGTACTTACTCGTTAGTAGAGACTTGGCAGCTGTCTGTAACAAGAAATTAGATTATCGATTAGTATTCGTTATAATTTAACGGCCTTGGCACGAGTCTACGTAGAGACCTAGAGTCATCGCGTTATAAATGTAGAGTAGGTGAATTTTTTAAATGGTTACAACATTATTATGATCCTTGTAACAGAGTATTCTTTTATCTAATTTATTTGGCTATTTTGTAATGATTATAAGTTTCACGAAGATGGCAATATTTAGTATTCGAAACGAATTCTATATAAATTAAATGTGGTTGATTACTGTCTGACTTGAATTTTAACATTTCACTAAACTTCATGAATACTAATGTTTTTTCCTTCTTAATCGACTTTGTATTTGACTTCAATTAAGTAAGGTTTTATTCAACGTAAACATAAACTTTAGAGAATACTCAAAATTAGAATAACACAATAAAATCCATGGTTCTAATTTCGAGTTCGTTAGGCCTTTGGGCTGAGTAAAGTGCTTGCGTCACATACAATGAGTAGAAGTTTAGTTAAAAAATGTTAACACGACTAACGTTGCTATGATATTGATATGATAATATGTCATAAGCTCACAATTTGTCCAAACAAATTAAGTCGACCATTTTGAACAAGTGCGATCTGGTTACTACAGAAATCATTTAACTACATTATGTATCGTATATAACAGTCTTCTCATTGACATGAGTAATATTACGTTTCGTCATAAAATTTAAAGAAAGCTACTCATGCAATATTACATTCTTTTAATTAGGAAAATACGACATGCTTATTTTGTCTTAAAAAGTAATATAAGGATATGTGTACATCATACAATATATTAAGATACAGAGAGTTACTTTTCGTCTACGATGCATTGGAATACGAAGGTTTAAAGGAATATACATTCTAGAATGTACGAAATAGATAAATAAAAGTAATTAAATAGAACCACGCTTTACATTAAATCTAAAGTAATCACCGATTATTTACGGTTATTGTCCCCGTGGTAAACATTTCCCCGAAGCGCATATTTGTACTTTCCCACAAGCGCTACGAACATTCGTAGCCATATAGCTACACGTAAAGAAATGTAGCATTGTAGCAACCTTCGCCACGTTTATATTTAATTATGTAGGTGTGTTTGCCAACACATTATCACAACAGGGGCACATTTATGTAACTCCAAAATTAGTTGCCACAACTTATTACAGACAGTAATAGCTTATATACTGGTATGTATACTTATTTTTGAGAAGACTAATAATTTATAGAGTTTGCAAAAAAATAGAAACTATATTGAAAAAACTTCGGAATCTTGTTTCTTTATAAGAATTTTTTCCGTCTTTTATTTATGATCAAATATAATAGATATTTTTTTTTTAATATTTCAAATGTTCCTAGAATCTACCATTTACTATGTTTCAATTATCGAATTCTTAATATAAATAAATAGCTCCGAGCTATTATTATGAATTTCGAGTTACAAAAATCCAAAAGCAACAGACCTGAGTATCGAACCCAGACCGTCTCGATCAGCAGTCGCACTTGCAACCGCTGGACCGTCTCACCTACTTTATGACCTACTTTATTGTATGCACGAAGTTTTTCGATTATATGGATATGTAGCAAAGCTGTTAGTCTCACTACATTCTTAAGCTTAATGGTTTCTTGAACTGTGACCTAACTTTCGGCTAATGGGGTTTTCACCGTGAAGAGCGATGATAAGTTCCCTTGCCTCAATTTCTGTACCATATTTCGCATCCCTATAATGTTTAGTAACTGTGTAACTGATACATACATTTTAAAATATACATCACATCATTTTGATATAATCTCAAGAATATTACGTTTTTATTGCAATAATATTCCGTTTTTCTCTGTATTATCAATAAATTAAATATTTTTACAGTGTACTACATTCCTCTACCTACGCCAACAAAAAGACACAGGCGTGGTGTTATCTCTTGTAAAAAGATCAATTTGAGTAATTTCTCAAATTACTTATGAACATATGTACTAACGCACTTATAATCCATTTGTTCGCTAAAATGGCTTGTTAATTTATGACAGTCTCTAGAAGATATCTTTTAAATTCAAGGATTTTCTCAAATGGCAATATTGTAGAGATATAAGGGTAAGGAAACCAGCGTCGTTAGGCATCTGGTAATTTGTATCAGTTGGGGAATTTTCACGTGAATTAAGGCGTCCAAGAAATGTATTAAAAGTTATTTATAGGTTATCTTCAACGGCTTATGTATTACGTTTATTATTTAATTGCAATTTAACAATATTATTGTATTCGTGTCGTTAGTAAGAATCGATATTTGCGGCTCGATGCTCTACATCTACCTAATACATGACATCGCTTGACGAATTAATAATGACATAATTAGTTCATAATTTTATATTAGCTGTGCAAAATTTAATATAAGGTACTTTGCTATTCTACCAATTTCTAATATTTTATATTATAAAGTTAAATTTTTATGTTATAACAATTATGTTGGAATTTGGATGTGCGATTCAAAAGAAGGCAGATATTTGATACTACATATATAGGAAGATTCTGAAACGTAATTGTAATGTGATATCAACCCTAAAAAGGCTTCGGAGGACTTTCGCGTAGACATTTTACTGTGTGTAATCGCGTGTAGGCAAAACGAAACTAACTCTGCGTAAAAACGCACGCCATCTGGCTGTTAAGCAAAAATGTGAATGTCTACTGATTTATACGTTTGTAGAGAAGACGTGGTTTTTGACTAAGCGATATGAATGATTGAACGCGAAAGTACGTGCTCAATTTTGATTATTCAAATTCGAGAACTTTCTTATGTGATTCCATTTTATTTGCACTGTTTTTGTTGTCTCATGATAAGGTACGTGCGCGTTTAAGCACACACGTATTTATATGGATGTGTTAAATATATTAGTAAAAGACAGCGAAATATTTAAATAGAGTTTTCTACGTCATTTGAATGCGCGAAACATTTAATTTCAATATTACACATTCCGTTACCAGAGCGTCATGATCGCATCAGCTACAAACCTCTTTCATGGCAAAAAATAAAAATATGATTCGATATGGACTGTCTCTATAGAATTTTTGTCCATTGTTTTTTTTTTATTCGAAAAAATATAAATTTTTTAAATATATTTGAATTTGGAAATAAATAGGTTTTCACGTATGGTTAAGCCTCAAAAATACTATATGTGTAAATATACAGGCTGCATGTATAATTTTACTTCAAATATGCATAAATCGGAGGCTCTTTGAATGCATTTTACATATATACATGTACGTATGTACATATATGCATGGAGGTATAATCTTCAAAGCTTTTCATCAAACTTAACAAGCACTTGGTCTAGCTAGAAACGTTGAGCTTGATTCGGCGTTCTTTTTACAAAATCTGCTCGCCTAGTTTATTAAAGTCTTGCAGAATGAGGGAGACGTCTGAAAGGACCTACCCTAATCCCGCCTCTTCGCTATGGATACGAGTATGTTTATCTAAATCCTTTGGAGTGCTTTCGGTGAATTTACGAATTATACGAGATTTGAATAAAATTGAACAAACTTCGAGACGAAAGGTTTTTATCGACGCATCGTACATAAGAAAACCCAAAGGTACGTTGGAATTTCTACCTGATTTTCAAATATAATTACCTCGTATAGGCGGATCTACGCGTAATTTAAGCATGTTATTTGTATTTTGCGTACCAAATTTTAAAATCAAAATACTGAATTTTGTATTATTTTATTTAACGTAAATGTATAAAAGTGACCTTTATCCGTATCCGATAACCCGTAGTACTAAACAACACTCTTCTACCTACCTCTCTGGGGATCACAGGCGTGATAGTATGGATTTTTTAACCCCAAATTATTTTTATACCTAAAATAAATGGTGACGTTTTATTCATCATACACTGTTTACGCGTCACAGCGTCAGTTGATACTGACGATCGAATTTGATACCTTTTATATACTCGTATCAACAAATCGCGAGTAGCCCTCAATTGGTTAATGATAACTGTCGACTTGTGATAAGGAAATCGTTTGGAAGTTCGTTGGTAGAAAACGTGATCGGAAACGCGATTGGTTTCAAATAGGACTCGGGTTTTATTTACGCTTGATTAGTTAAAAGTTATTAAGTGGTGGGAAACCTGTTGTAACAAGTACTGTAATAACCTCATATGAATATAATTTTTATTTTCATAGTTGAAAAGTAAACAAATATTTAATAACTGGTTGAATAAATTAATGTCATTAATTTTTCTTTAATGATTCGTACAACTTTAAATAAATAAACAGCAGGATATATTACAAAATGCTGTGAAATATAGCCTGAAGTTGTGAATATTTGAAGACGAGGTACATAATGAGATAATTAACTAAATTTCCCCAAGGCATTGTTTAAACGCTTACTAAATATAGACGTGTACATTATATAAATATCAGTATGATAAGCATGTATTGGTTTCTCTAAATAAACAACTAAAAAGAGCACGATTTCCGTTCCGTAGTTGGATCACGGAATATGTATTTACGTATATGATATATGTCATATTAAAAAAGAAAAATCACGTAAACGTTACGATAGTCAAATTCGGTAAAATTTGTAAAAAAAAACTCAGTCGTAAGTCCGATTTAAAAAGTCTCATTTTATTTTGACATCCTTAGAAATAGTCGATTCAAATTAAAGTATAACTTGATATCGGTACGTACCTACTATATATCTCGAAGAAAAAAATTTATATAACTTTCCATGATACATTTAAATTATTTGCGTGTTAACATTTAAAATTGAGACAAATTGTTACCGTTAAAATAAGAGTAGGCATAATAAAATTTAACTACAATACGTATTTCTAAACCAAATATGTATGTAATGAATTTTATTAATACGAATAATTGCTTACATGAATAGTATAATTGTAAGTAATAAGCCTAAACAAAGATAGATCAGAATATGATTTTAAATTTTCGTTAAGTAAATCATAACAGCAAAGTAATTTTTCTTTTCTTACACAAGTCCAATATTTTACGTAATCCGGCAACTAGTTGTAACTTTCATAATTAACTGTACACTTTCTTTAAAGAACTGTGAAAGTAATGGACCCTGTCACAGACGTGGCGAGTGTATTTTATTGGTGGTCTCTCGAGCAAAGCTCTTGGCGATCCTTTGAATGTAACGTTTGAATTTGTTCCTCATGAAAGCTGAAAATGGACTTCATATAGAAAAGGTACATTGAGAAACCGTTTCTTTTATAATGCGTTCCTTTTTCATAAATAAATTAACGTTTCTTTGATAGTAATAGTTTATTTCATTTTATCTTGTTAAATACACATTTTGTTTTGAATTAAATTTGTTGTAGTAATATAATGTTAAAGTAACTTTTAGTTATTTAAAGTTATAAAATCGCTATTAAATACTTTGAATAACAGATACGAACAAAGAATTTGCGGCTCCTCAAACGTAGTGTAGGACGCCCTCCGGCCAGGGGGGATGACGACCTGCGAAATGCTGCAGGCAGATATTGGATGCGACAAGCCGAGGACAGGAAGCGATGGCGCTCTTTGGGGGAGGCCTATGTCCAGCAGTGGACTGAGGTGGGCTGATGATGTGATGATGTCATGTGATACGAACAATCTTCAAAACTAATTTATATACGCAAGTTACATAAAATTTAATATTGCTAAGGTCTGTCATGTTCCAATTATCACGTGTATTTCACATACATGTACACATACGAATTCGAACGCTGATTGTCTAGTCCAGTCCGAATTCTGACTTAATTTGAATTTTTGATTCGATTGCTATTTTAAGACATTACGTCTAAACTGTATCTGTTACCGCATATTACGGCGCAGTAAATAGCATTGTGTTACGATTGTACAAACAGCATTCTGTCACACCTAGAATTGAGGTGACACTTGCATTTATGTTGTGTATGTACCTGAATAAATAAATAAGCATAACTTTATAAATTTTCACGATAAATATTTCAAACAGTGTACACAATACATTGATTCTAATATCGAAGCGTGATAGGATATACTCAACTTTTAATCAACCGTTTATGTCAATGAATATTATTCTGATTCCCATCGTAACCGATGTTTATTCCCATTATTGCCGATTTATATTCAAAGCGGAATAAGCCCGATAAAATACTGGTACATTCGTTAAAAGGTGAATCCTTTCTATCACGCTCCTGTTTTGTGCGCCGTTTTTGAAATCGATCGAAAAGAATTCGTATGAATTGTTATTGGCGAGTCTTCAACACGATGAATATAAGTTTTTTCATTATTATATTTTATATCTTTTACTGTATATTTTTTGTATGTATCCATAATATATTGCGGCCACCACAGGGCCAATTGAAAATCTTATATCTCCGATCAAATGCAAAAACTCTCGCAATATAAAGTTTCTATAAAGCCATGTGTGTAAATAGGGTAAAAGTTATACCTTTTAAAATTCCACCTTAAGCGGCGTATATCAAAGGGGCGGAAGGGAGAAATCGTTGCGTAACGAAGAAATAGAACGCCGTTGACTGAACAAACCCCTACATTTCATTTTACTCTTTCATATTTTTCAAGGATATATTATTTCTTAAAAGCCTTTGTCACGCGAATCTAATACGTGAATTCTCTTATCACTCAAATCAATATACGAGTATAAAAGTTTACTTAGTGTTGATCAAATACATTTTCAATCATTCTTCCATAAAAGTTTAATCACAGTATATTACAGTTCGAATTTCCTTAACATAATGAATAATGATGACGTATTTTCGTGACACAGGCGTAACTAACGAAAGAATAATATATCAAAGTAATTCATGAAATAATGTTTTTAAAGTGATAGAAAAATTCAATTGATGAAGATTATACGTAGAATAGGTAACGTTATGTTATTTCACAGCGAAATAAGAAGTATGAAACATGAATGATCAAACATATAGAAGAATTCGACGCCAAAGTCAATTCTCCAGTTCATTAAATCCACTGAAGCTTCAACCTCCAATCTGGTTGGAAAGTTTAATGCGAAAGAACATACAGGAGAATAAGGAAAGCTTCGAACTTGTTATCGGAGTTGGAGAAATCGGAACAGAGTTCAAAGTTCACAGATTTATCATAAGATAGAAAGTTAGTGTCGTCTGCAAAGTATTTTATATCGTATCGTAATATATATATTTTATATATTTATAAAAGTGTAAAACTTACGAAACTTCCAAAATAAATGTAATTTTTCAACCTCGAAACTTCAGGTAAAGTTTTAAATGCACGTAAAATTTCATCTATAATTTTTTTCTTTCCAAATAAATATTACCATAACAAGCATGTAAGAAATTTAAAATAGGAACTTTTATGAAGACAATTTTTAGTTTTATTTTGCATCAATATTTTTTTTTTACTTGTGTAATAAATTGTTTTTTTATCTAACTCAAATAATTATTAAATATACGAGTATACAGTATAGCCGACTTGGAAATTATTTTAATTCAAAAGACATTTCTGCCAAAAATAGGGATTTTGTTTAAAAAAAATAAGAAAATACTCCGCTGTTATTCAAATTTAAAATATGAACATCGCATTCGAATTTCAAATTTTCGGAACTTGTGTGGTACATACCTGGTTTCAGTGAGCGGTCGTCCTCGACGGCGGCACAACGTGTAATGCCGTACGGCGGGCCCCGACCTATACTCTACGTACTGCAGTTGCAAAGAACTTCGCGCTCGAAGATTGATCGTTGGAAACCAGGGATTCTGTCGTGTATCGCGAACCGGCGTACCGAACCGAAGTGTCGAATCAACTTTTCTCGATATCGCCTTTCCAACTTCTGTCGATTAGCAACCATGACTTGTTAAAACACTGAGCTCTTTAAGTTAGCGTTTTGTTTTCAGGCAATTATAGTAACGACTGGGCAATTTTATCTCAAAATTCTTTTTTTACGAACTTTCGAAAAGCAATTCAAGTTTCGGAACAAACAAGAGGAACAAGAATGGTAATTTATGATATTTCACAATGATTTATTTTTGAAAATAACTTTCCTTTTATTGAGTTATCTCTTACTTTTTACGAGTGCCTATATTCTTCACGCCGTACAAGTAACTTATCGTAAGATATGATTTATGCATATTTTATGTGAATCAACGAGTATGTACGTATGTAAGACAATTATGATGATAATACGAATGTCTTAATATTTAACAGAAAACAATATTTAAGAGGTAACGTAACGCCTGTTTTCCCCGAAGAGGTAGGCGGAGAAATGTAGTACACTCCCACGTTTTCACCGGTTACGTTTATTACCCACTATAGAATAAGTGGTGAGTCTATTGCCATACACCGGACACATTTCCAGGCTCCGAGCTACCACTAGAAAATCTAAATCAGAAAAATTCAGTGGTGCCGGACCTGCGAGACAGTTGTTACATTAGGTTACGTTTCCTTAAGCTCATACTTCGCAAAGTAAGAGGGGCCAGAGGTTATTTCATCCCTAGACTCTTAGAGTGGGGGTCTAGAATCGTAGCCATTAGAACAAAACCACGGATGTGATGTGATTGAATATTTCAAGCAAACCGAAATTGATTCTTGCAAATGAAGCCGAAACTATCTCTGGATAGAGCGTTATAGAGTGTTATAAAGTGTGTGTTTGTTGGATAAGGGAATAAATGCGGGATACGGGAAACGGTTAATGTTACGGTAAATAGTATTATAGTTACGTATTTCCGGGTATTAATTCTCATCTCATTTTTCCTATAGCTGCGAATTTCTTCATGCTATATTATATTATATAATTGAATAAACGTTACACATAAAATAGAACATCCCACCTATTATGGCTTAACTGGTAGGCAAAGTAATGTACTCATATATTCCCACGTTTTACCAGTTATGTTAACGGTTCACAGTGGAGTAAGTGGAGAGCCTATTGCCATACACCAGGATCAAATCCAGACTCTGAGCGCCTATTAGAAATTTTAACTAGAAATTCTAGATTAAATGGTTCTCGACCCGGAATTTGAACCCCAGGGTTGTTCGATCAGGACGAACGAGGCAGTCGTAGTTGAAGTAACAATTACATTTTATCTCTAGGATCTTAGGACTGATAGTTTCTCAAGAAACCACCAGTAGAAGCTGTAGTGTTATTGGCACGCAGTGTTTCGAAGGGCTTAGCGGACAGATACCTGTCAAATGGCACGACAAAATTTGTATTAGCTCTTATACAGATCTTGAGGATCGGCGATTTCATCCTGGACTAAGATGTCTATGAACTACTTTCGCTGCTTGGAATCAAGTGATATATGTACATACATAGTAGTTTTAATGTGCTGTTAAACATGTTTTTTATTCATAAAAAGCATTATTCATTCATCAAACATTGTCGAAATACTGATCAGTGATAGACGCAGAAACGAAGATTCATCCATATTGAGATGTTGTATATATGTAGATCGTATAAAATATGTGAACCAATTTTACCGAAAATACCACAGCCATATTTCATTGAAAACGATGACGTTTCAAAATTACTACCACTTAAGATTTTTATTGAACGGATCTAAGTACATCTGACATTTAGGATATCATTAAGAAAATTTGGGCCAATCTAGGTAATGGGGATTTTATTAAATAAAAATCGTTGTCCCCTGGGATAACAGCACTTTGACACTAAATTCTTTCTTCTAATATTATGTCGAAAGAACCCTTGCCGGGTGTGGAAAAAGCTCAATGTTACAGACCACTTTCTTTTACAATTGTCACTTTCTTCAATTATAAAAGATTTAGATTTTTTTTCTTTCTCGTTCTTGTTATTAATCAATTTAGCTGAGTTGTCATCCAAGCTAGATATAGACCTTTCTACCTAATAAGACTATAATTGATTTTGTGTACGATGCAACTCGTTTACCGTGTTCGTCCAATGACTTCTCAAACATTATTGGTGGTAATCTTTCATATACCTAATATGTATGAAAAAAAGTACCTAAGTTAGGCCGTTTCTGTTGTACAATTTTGATAATCAATAATCTATTCATACTCAAACTTAACATATATAATTAAATGTCATTATGAGTTTTCATAAACGATTTTATCTCAGTCGAATAATACGATACGATCGTGTATAATTCACTCCAGTCTGTTATTTAAAAATTTATCAAGTTTTCATTACCAAGAGGGTGGGGCCCGCGCCCGTTCGCAATTTGGGCGGAACAATATCGAGAGCCGATGGGTATAATTGGGACATTAGGAAGGTACTTCGTACCTTCGGTTACAGCGCCCTTGTTGGTCTAGTAGTGATGTGTCGGATATAAAAATGTCGATGATTTTGTTACTCTGATTAACGCATACATACTAAAAATATTTTGATACATATGTATATCGACATAATTTCGGTCAAATTTCAGATGCACTATAAATAAATAAATAAATTTAAAAATATTATATATGTTTTTTTATTATTATTATAATGTGACAGTAATGTTTGTAATTTAGAATAATCAACAAAAAAAACTAGACAATCTGCCATTGCATTATATTCATACGAACGTGTAACATCACGCTTGTAATTCCCGAAGACTTACGCAGAGAAATGTAGTGCCCTCTCATTTTTTACGTTTATGTCCCG
>DWTO01004335.1:0-11648 GCA_018244755.1 Jemadia pseudognetus
TTAAATAAATAAATAAAAAGATTTATGTGATGTTTGGCTGTAACACCAGTATGCAGGCTATATATCAACTTCTATAAAATAATAAACAGTAAGATCGTATTATGGTATTCCTTTTACTCGTGTCTACACGACAGTGAGTGATAGGTAACTTGATGCAGATAAATTAATTTAGCGGAAAATCAATGACAAACAGGCTATGTTTATATTTGCGGTAAGCGGTCACCCTCGGGCTTCGGAGTCGCCGCAAGGGGCGGTCGACGCCTCATTGAAAACAAAAACAAAACTCGATCACGGAACAAATTAAATAACCTCCATCTCTGAGGAATACGACTCAACTTCTTGTTATTCGAGAAGGGCGAGCTAACTCGTTGGTGGAATATGCTTAGAAAAAAATGTTACCAAGCTTTACATTTTAATCTGCTCACAAAAAATACACAGCCAGTACTTAATAATAATTTATTAGAATTTTTTGAATCTACCTTTATCTAAGAAACAAAACACATTCACACACACTATAAATGCGAATTATGTTGATATCTAGAATATTAATTACCTTCTAGATTTTGTTACATAGCTAGGTACATTACTTAAATTCCAGAAATGAAAAGGCAAGATAACCGACTGTCTGGAGCCAAAATTAACATTATGCTACACGTTCACGTAGGTACCGTTTTTCAATAGCGAACAGAAAAAACAAACGTTACAACTGAGCGAAATGCGAAGAATTTTAAAAAACTTTCAATTTTGGATCGACAACAACGATATGGCGTAAATGTTTATCGTTCGCGCCGTCTAGTCGATTTTAGCATTTTTATTTTATAACTTTCGACAACAAATCGATTGAATGTTCAACCTGTTTTTATTTATTCTTTTAATCATTTAATCATTCTGTTTAATCTTTTAATCATTAAATTTTTGTATTGGGATTAATGTTTAAAATGTATTAATATTTGAAAAGTAAATGTTAAATTAATAAATATCTTCATCATTTATTAATTTTTAAATGTCATTTGTTAATTTAGCAAATCTGAAATTTATTCAATTTCAAATGTTATTATTATTGAATTAATCACTGCGACTACTTTAAAGCGTTCGTAATATACAATTCAAATTTTTATTTGAATCCTTCATAGTATGCACCCCAAAAATCGGGATGAAATTGAAATCGACAGCGATGCATTACTGAACAAACCGATCGATGCTTCATCCGGCGTCCACAGTAAACACGTGCCACTTGTTTAAATAAACCCAGTGCCGCATTAGCTGTTCTCAATTTCACTACATTAAAACACATTAACGCCTTTACGTTGCGTGTTATTTCTGAACAGCTTGGAAATGATTCGAGAAGTAAAGAATTCTTCTTTACGAATGTGCATCGACACGTCTTGTGTTTCTCGGAAGTATTCAGATTTAGAGAAAATGCGAATACAACGACAGATCTTTTCTATAAAATTTCGGGGTAATCGGAGGATACCTACATTCTTTATTTAAAAATAGGTAGTTACGCTCACTTCTATCATTATTAGATTATAACATTGTTATATGTTATAAAGGTTATAACATTGTTTTTCGTAGTAATAAACATATTTCTTCATTAAATAACCTTTAACTGGCTATTACCTAATCGTGATAAGTGTAGTCTATTGTTCATAGCTAAACGCCCTAACCATCGAACGCTGAAAAGCGGTGGTGCGAGAAATTGTTATCTGCGATCTCCAACCTGCATGCTCCGCGCGGGGATTACGGAAAAAAACCTCTATGAATGTGCAGAGCAATTATTAGGGGAGGCCCTATGTCCAGCAATAGTATGCAACAAGCTGATTATGTGATGTGAAAGAGTGCAAAAATAATAGAAATAATCGTCAGTAATTTTTTTATTTTTACGTTTATCCATGTACTTTTACCGCCAAAAAAGCATGATAAACTTAATCAATTGAGATATATTTTAAAACAAGTTCCCATACCTATGTGTCAAAGCAAACGATTAAAAATAGTAGACATCATTAGGTTTTACTACTAATTATTAAAAATTATTAATACATGGGAAATAATAAACCGCCATTTTTTCTCCATCTTTTATAACTGCCATATTCATTGTATACGCTTTCATTAAAAAAAGCATAATAATGCTTTTATTTTAAGTACACTTATTATCGGAGCTTATCGGAGATTAAGAATATTAATACTTACTATAAAGAATATACGAGTGAATATAAAAACACACACGCTTGAAATCTTAATTCAGTACACAATCAGTTTTAACAGAACCTATTAGATTCATGGTATTTTCCAAGACTCTACTAAACGGTTTGATGAAATATTAGTATGTTACTACCGTAATTTTTTTACCGCACCTTTAGGCATCTACACGCCAAGAAAAGAAACCCCACACCATGTAACTGAAATGTTTGCTTTTTTACGGCAATAATATACCGTAAGTGCGGTCTGTTACCATGTAGATACGTCGTGTAAGATGTAGAATGATCTTCCCTCTGACGTGTTTTCAGAACGGCATGACAAACGTTCCTCTAGCGAATCAATATCGATACCCTACATTTATGCTTTTACAATGCTTATTGCTTTCTGGCACCGAATGCACCTTATTAAGTGTACTCATTAGGTGCCAGATTATGTATCACGGTATAGATACAACGTTACCAGCGCAAGGTAATTTTCTCTTTACCCATGTTACTCTTCAGGCTGATAGTTTAAGGATATAATTGGTTCTACAAATCTGCAATACCTGTCATATACTAGTTGGCAGACGTTACACGCGGAAACTAAGACGGCAGATGTGACACGTAAAAGACACAAAAATGACACGGAAATGACTAACGGCATACGTGACACGGAAAACTAAGGTGTAAAAGTTAAAAAACGATGGCTTCCTTCACCTTTATAGCAAGTGATAGGTACTTAATTTTAACACGCGCATAAACTTTCTAAGAAAGAGTTGCCAGAGAATTTGAACGTAGGATTAATTAGCAAGACCAGATCAGACCAAAATTAATTCAACTTGGCTATCACTGCTTTTTAAGAGTTAAGCTTATATAAATAATAACTTTCCTGAACAGCAGTTAATATTGCAATGTTTACCTCCTCTTAACAATGTAGGTATTTGCTTAGGTACCTGTGCAGCCATAATCCGTTGTCTCTCCTTAATAAGTCCACACTTGGGACATTGGCAGTGACGGTAGGCGCAAGCCTTTTTGTGTCCTCGTAGACTAGAGATCAGCCCGTGATTGCGACACCGCGCACATTTGGGCACCCTCGCTCGGCCACTGTTCATCATGGCTGGCTTTCTCTAACCAAAATTGCCTGCTTGAAAGTTAGCCCTTTACGAGCGAGATACAAATGAAACCCGGGAAGTCACACCGCCACTACCTGCGGCAAGCATTTATTACAAATTAATTACTCTGATATTTAATGCACAGATCCTTTTCTCTTTATGCATTGATATTTATATTGTTTTTATAAATTGTTTTTTTTACGTACGAGTAGATATAGGCTTTTTCTTTATACCTACCTACCTAGGTACCTACTTAAGAAGCTGATGTTTTCCATAATTTCAATAAAATGTATCATTAAAGTGTGTCGTGATAACCAACCTACTTTGGCATCAAATTATTTTAGCTAATCCTACGTAACATCACGCCTGTTATCCCCGAAGAGGTAGGCAGAGGAGTGTAGAACACTCCCACAATCCTAATCTATACTTTATAATAATCTGCCTAGAAAATATTTAAGTAGGTAGGTATGTAGAGGCTAAGTTGCTTGAATTCAACGACTTTAATGTTAGGCAGACACAAATTTCATTTATCACATTGTTTTATTTTTTAAACACAAATGAAAAAGAATGCCTACAATACCGATGTAACTAATTTAGCTAATTCTAAATTATATTTTAGTACCTATTCTAATTCTTATATAACATTAATAAATTTACATGTAGAATGTAAATAGCTCACAGGTTTTGACACATATGTAGGTACCTAACTAAAAAGTACCTACTTTAACATGAAGTACTTAGTAAAAGAAATTTAAGTTGTCAACAAGCAAATGTAATAAAGAATTAAAAAAATAATACTCACTAACAAATGTTCATGGAATTTGTTGCGTAATCAGAAATGTTACATAGGTAATGTTAAAAAATAGTATCACATTTGTGCACTTTTATCGACATACTGCGAAACTGTTAAACCGCCCACACGACAGAGCACACTCCGCCCTGACACTAGTGTTTGAGAACTGCTTCGTATCATGAAAGCTGTCTCCGCAACATTTCAGCCTCACCACAAGCATTAGAACCTAAACTCCATGGTTTAAGGAATAAAGTCTAATCCCCAAATGTTTCCCAGCATCCCGTCTACTCTGATCCGCCCTCAATGAGAGGCAACCAATCGGAACACACGATTCTTCCGATTGGTTACAGTTGCAAAAAAAGTAAAATCTGTGTAGCTAATATTGAAGCACTTTGGTTTCAATGTTTATTCAGGCGAAAATGTTTTGTGCATTTACAAGTAGCTAGGTTGGTTTACATCTACATGTATACTTCGTATTATTTGGATCAGATTCTGATCAGTTACATTTTATTACGCTTCAATTTATTATTTAATTTTAATCATTATTCAATTACCAAAATAAAAAATAACTCTTAGCAAAGCAACACTCTAAGATTCCCTGTCACAATAGTTGGTAGGTACTATGAACATCAGCAAAGACACAGAACAGATAAAGTAGTCAATGCCAGCCTAAAACGCTTTCCGGAATCTGCCGACCTACCGCTTTATGCCAATATTTGGTGATAAATTCTAGTTCGATTGACATACCTACCTATCTATTTTATTGGTCTACCAACTATCAGCCAACACATACGTACAGGTGAGAAGAGATCTGTGTCCAGTAGTGTAACTATAAAATGGTTGATGAGAATGATAATGACAACGAGGAGGGTGATGATGATTACGATCATGAATGTAGACTCTCGGACGCACAAATCCAGCAACCTGAAGTAATTTTAGTAGGTAGGTGGGTAGTTAGTAGGTAGGTAGGGTGGTATGGACTACATTTAGGTACCTAAGTACCTAATGGAAAAGACATGGGATAATAAAATACAAAGGTACGTATAATCATTACCCCTTGTCATTATACCCAATTTGGAATTGGTATATAAACAAATAAATGCAACAAGTCGTATTTCAAACGTATCCAGGAGTAAGTATTAGATAGAGTAGGATTTAAAAACTAAACTATAAGGCAAAGAAAACGGAAAAAACAAACGTAAAGATCGTCATACACTTTGACATATAATCGATTAATAGCACTATTACCACTAAAACGTGCTGTAACTTGTCTTCCCATCCGTCCAAGAGTGTTTTCAGCTGCTATAAGATTTGTGGAGCTGCTTAGTCAAATCCAACATGCCCCTTACCTCATTCCATAAACTGCTTTATTATTATTACAATTACCTACTAATGTGAAGAAGGTATGTCAAGAAGATGAGTCAATTACAAATTAAAAGCAATTTTAATTTCCATGAAAAGCGACGCGTATCAGTTCGAGATTATTGACTGCCTTGTGAGATTTCAGGCTATGTTTTTCTGGTTTTCTAAAACTTTTAGAGCTAACAATAATCCTATACAGCTCTCAAAAGCATTGCTAGATCTGTACTGAAGGTGACGGGTCGGTAGGCAGACCGGTGGCCCGGAACCATAGTCGTACTAGAGGGGGATATAAACAACTAGTAAATAGGTACCTACCATCTATGATTGGCTACTTTGATAATATAACAACAAACCGGCCATTCTTCAGGTATCTTTACTCTGGTATCTAGGTTTATTACTCTTACGAACAGGTATAAGATTTAAATGTAAGTGTGCATTTCGAGGACTATATCTAGACGGAAGAAGTGCCATAGCTTGCATAATTAAAAAATGAAGACAATTTAAAAGCATTTTTCTAAAAATAAATAGATTTGAGAAATCTCATTAAAAGCAGATTTAAGTAAACTTTATTACATTGATCATACCACAGAACTGAGATTTTATTCTGATTTTCAAATCCTTTGTTTGTATATATAAACAACTCAAATTGTGGCTTGATGTGGGAGTGTAGTAATTTATTGTAGGCGCTGTAGAAAACCAGTAACCTAATTATTTGTTGCTTAGGACTATTTATTGATCAATTTTAATTAAATCGATGGGTAAATAGTAAATATCAATACATGAATGACTGCTGTTGGTTGTAAACGCCCGCCTCTGCCGATCGAGGTGTCCTAGGTTGAATTCCCAGGTCGCGCACTATTGGATTTTCTTACATTTTCTAGTAAAGACTCAGACTGGATTCATACCCGGTGTGTGGCAATAAGGTCACCACCGATGCCACAGTGGGATATAAACGTAACTGGTGAAATGTGGTAACGTACTGCACTCCTCTGCCTTCCTCTTCAGGGACTACAAACGTGATGTTACGTTTTTTTTAGATAATGAAAAGGGAAGAGTAAAATAAAGAGTATATTGAATTATTTAATTGAAACATTTATTAAACTTCCTACTTGAATGTATTAATAAATAACACACACTTACAAATATTACACATTTAAAAAACATCAGATTTGTATTGGGTAAAATTTTATTTATGTCAATAACAATATAGAATCTATTATACTTACATACATACATATCTTCACGCCGAAATATTATAAATATAGAATCTATTATGATTTTTAATTTCAAGATAGAATTATAAATATGATACATTAAGAACTAGTGCAAGAATTTACATAACACTTAAACTATTTAAACTATCCACTGCCTCAAAAGGACTCATACTATTTATATGTGAAATAATTATTAAAACTTAAATACATCCCATCAAATAAATTGATCCACATCGATATTAATCCACTATATTAATCATACAAAACATTCAATTTCTACTCATTTAGGCTTCAATGTTGTCACAGAAATGTACACAAAATTTATTACACAAAACACTACAAGAGAAGTAATTTTCCATTGATATGTTACCACTACTTCATATATGTATAAATATTTAACTAATTACAGTGTAACTACAATATCTTATGTATGTTTGAAATGGTAAGTATATGTATGACAGGTGATAGATATATCAGTTATTGAGTATAGATTGTCTATTTTAAAACTAAAGGCTCTCCAGTGTGTTTATGAATACATGCAAATTAGATATTTAGATGACACAATGACACACAAATTTGTCATTGATGACCAGATCTATCTACCAACTAGTGCATGAAAGACTTGACCATGCCACAGCACCAACATGTAGTTTCATACAAAATGCAGTCATCTCCATAGTCAATTGATGCACTAATCACTCTATAAGTTGACTTCTTAGTGTGAAGGCGACTCCATGTTTGTAGTAAAATCGCCACACGCACACAAGTAAAATGTTGCGATATTTACTTTCCTTAAGACATTGATAAAAGAAATTTAAATACAGGGGTGTTTATTTTTGAAAGATCTCTAACAATCTTTATACAAATTTAATCTAGTTTAATTTGCTACAGACTATAATGGATATCCTATACTATTGACTAGTTTATTAAACATAGCAGAATGTGACCAATGCTGAATTGTGGCCAATGCTAGATTGTGACCAAGTCTATATATTAAAGATCTATGCAACTTATTCTCTCCATACAATAATGAATATTCTGAAGAATGACATGACAACTGATAAAGTTGAACTTAAATTTTCATTTGTGTGCCAGATATTATATCACTATTCATTTACCCAAAAACAAGCCATTCCCACATTTCTTGGGGCATTAATATTTTTGTAACAAAAAGTATGGTCCTTATGTGTGCCGTTTTACAGCTGAGGCAAGTGGAAGTTAAGCTTATATCATTTATTTTTTTTCTTTTCATGTTGCTTAGCCGCCTTCTTTTTCATGATCTGTAATCTTTTATCTGCTGATATTATGTTAATACTCGGTGTGATCACCTTCGATGGAGACGATGAGGCCGAACTACTAGATGAAATTTTTACAGGTGTTGTGGGCTCAGATATATGAGTTGGTGATGTAGTAGTCACCGGTGCTGTATTAACAAATCCCACAGCATATTCTTGATTTGCCAAACAAGCTGCACACTGCCAGCCTGAACCGATATCTTCATCACTAATGACGGGTTTGTGGCAATCCTAAATAAAAAACAAGACATCATTAATGATAATAAGTACTTAGTAATATGTAAGTTGCCATGCAAGTTAATTGTGGATTTCTTAAAAGAATAATGTTTCTTAAACATAATAGGAGTTCGTATTTACTATTTGAATTCGATATCGACATAGCTCCAAAAGAATAACCATCATTTCTATCTAGTATTTCATGAATGTGTGTAATTATATAATATATATTATATATGTATCTATTTATATTTATATATGTATCTATTTACATTTATATATGTAGTTATTTATACATGTATCTATCTATATTTAAAAAGTAACTTCACGCCTGTATTAATGTGTATCTATATTTACATCTATGTATATACTATATTATGTTATTTAAGTAATTATTTTATTGAAAATCATTTAGATTTGTTCTACTTTATTTATTTATTCCTCAACTTCTTTTTTTTTGTACCGCCTTCACACATCTCTTACTGCCCAAAGGTTGACTAAGAATGCTCTTAGCATTAAGTCCACCTTTTTATTCCTGTATTTTATTTAAACCTTACAAAGTAGTTGTAAGGTTTAAGTACAGAATAAATAAATAAATAAAATAATACTGTCATATTATAAAATCAATGCAATGTAAGATTATACTGAAATGTTTAATGATAGAAGAAAGCACCCCATGGGCAATTTTTCTCCTACAAAAACAGTAACAAAATTGAATAGTTTAATACTAGTGATCTGTGTGTCATAATGTTACATTCTAGTATCACTTCAAACAGTACCTGATGATACAGTGCACGACAGGCACTGCACTCTACAAGTTGGTTCCCAGCCTGCACAGCTATTTGCCTGCAAACGGCGCAAGTCAGATCTTCTTCTAATAAATCAAATGCAAGCTCCCCATCCAGCCCTGAGCCATCATCATCGTCTCGTTCTGGTATTTGGATTTGTTGTGGACTCTGCTGTGGTATAGATACAGTTTTAATGCCACTGGGCCCTTTATCACTTTTATGCTTCGATCTAGATGGTGACTCCATTTTTTCTTCATTGAGATACTTTTTCGGCAAAACATTGCCAAGAGTCTTGGAATTACCATAAGTCTGCCGAATTATATCGTCAAGAGTCAATCGTAATTGCTCCGTCGAGTCAGAAGCACTAGAGTGCAAATATTTTAAACAAAGTTTAATTGACGGATCGAAGTCTATAGATGACATTATGCCTAAAAGATTGATATGCCTTATAAGCCTCCAAATTATCTTTCAAATAAATGAATCGGTAACAAAAATACAGTAATAAAACACTGATTTCCATTCAAAGTCAAGGCAGTCAAGAGAGTTCAAGACCAAGACCAACCAAACCAAATTCAATACAGACACAGGGCACAGCACAGGGTAGTTCGCGAACGACCTAGTTCAAAAGAGCGCTCTTTTAGGTGAACTATGCGAACTAGTTCATTGATGATCTCGCTCTTAGGCGTTAGTTCATTTACAGCTATGACGTCACCTAAAAAAAGTCACTTACTGTGGGGTCCTGAAAAGTTTACGTAGATTCAGAAGTACAGCGATCACGTCGTCTAAAAACAATAGTTACCTACTGTCGGGTCCTGAAAAGTTTACGTAGGTTCGAGTGTACATTGATCATGTCGCTTAAAAATAGGTCACCTATTGTCGGGCCCTTAACAGTTTATATACATTTTGTCCTATAGCGATATATACCAAGAACTTGTGATAATCAGAAATATATTTTCACCATTATTCCTTACTTTTGCTACATTATTTTGAAAAACGAACTATAGAGCGAACTCGTTCGCTATTGCCTTGTGAACTAAATTGAGTGCTCTTTTTGGTGATCTACTAATCCCAAGACTAAACTGAAGATAAAAGTTCAAATATTTATAAGTTATATACTGCATTAATTTTCTAGATCACGATAATATAATATATCAGTTGGTTTTTATTTTTAATGTTCTTATGCAAGACTTCTGATGACTTTATATAATTCGGGTATCGATATTAATTATAAGTTTATAATCTTATAATGTTTAAACAACGCAATGGAAATATGTCATTGTACCGTTTTAGTTTTATGTTACAAAAGAGTGAACAACACTACCAAAAAAAAATTCTCGTATTATTTGTACTTCTGGGTATTTCTGAAATTTCTTGTTCTCGAGTTGTCAAATGTTCACAATAGTTGTAGTTGTAGAAATTTGTCATTCTAGTAGGCACGATTACATTAATAAGAATAAAGTAACTAAATTCAAACTGTCAGAAATATTAGATCAGAAGTTCAGAGTAGTTCAGTCTTCAGAATGATGGTCGTAATGTGATTGTGTATGTTAAGTTTAAATAAATTAGTTTTAAAATACTATATATATTTGTTTTGTGTATATGATAGTGATTATAAATTTATTAGTCTGCAATACCAACTAGAACGTGGTGGTTTGTTAAAATGTTCATTACGAATCTATATGTAAAACTCGGTGTATTATTTTTGTATTATATTATAGTTCAATGTAATGTTCAAGTTGGACCGGATCCTTGGGATTTAGAGATGAATGATAAGTTGAATCCCACTGATGAACCAAATATTCCTCCTGATCTAAGAGCACTGCCTAAGAAAAAGATACTAATGGAAAGTAATGCCACACCCGGCGAATGGTTTTACAAACGCATACTAGCCATCATGCTGAAAAACGGGCAGATAAAGGTACATATTAAGATTGGAAATATTTTAGTCTCTTATATCAATTAACGTAACAACACACCTGTAATCCTCGAAGCAGTTAGAGGAGTGTCGTACACTCCCACGTTTCACCAGTTACATTTACACTATGGAAAAGGTGGTGGGGCTATTGCCATACACTACTAGAAATTGTAACTTAGGAAAATCTAATAGCTGTAGGAAAATGTAATAGTACCTGACCCCAAATTTGAACCACTCCACAATAAGGCGATAAACATTTATGTAGTTCCATTATTATGAAAAATATTTATTAAACAAGGAATGTGTTCGTGTTCTAGAAAAACGAAGATGGGACTGTAAATGTGGCTTTGCTGATGAAGTTTGATGAGGAACAATGGCAACAGTTAGAGGGATACACAGCATTAAATACCATTCTTACTGAAGATATGATAAGACGTTCAATGGCACATATAGAACAAGCTATTTACAAGCCTACAGTCATTGAGAAAGTAATTGTGACTTGGAGTGACTATATCCAATCATTCCTCCTGGAGTACAAGGTTAAAAATGCTAATACTTTTTCCTATCATAAATATGATTGTAATTGAATATGGACTTTGTTGGAACAGAAGTTATATAAACAAAATATCGCCACTATAATTGTGGATCGGGTTGAATTACATTAACTAGTGGTCACCCAGTGATCGAAATTCGACCATAATAAATAAAACTTTTCTGTTTGACATTCAATTATGTCTATAATAAACAAAAGAAACAATTTGACCACAGAGTATGTG
>DWTO01004336.1:0-11645 GCA_018244755.1 Jemadia pseudognetus
TTCTGCATTCCTCTGCCTACCTCTTCGGGGATTACAGGCGTGAAGTTACGTTTTTAATATTTTCTAGAATCTCCGGTTGCTAATTGATATTTATGTCTGTAACCTAAAATGATAATATGTAGGTATAGGAATGTTGCATGTAGCATGCAACATTCTTTAATAAATATCATACAATATACAGACAAACAGAAATACAAATATAGACCAATAGATTCGATAATAATAAATAATCACTCCGCATTATCTTACCTTCTAAATTTTTGATAATAGGTACATAGGCCACGTGTCGTCTAAGGTTCTATTGCGGAGATATCGGGCCCATGTCACTTTGGCCGAATAATATGAAACATGTATCGTTTGTTTTTAATTTAATGGTATCCCTTTTAATGTACAATTTAAACACCAGACACACTAAAAATAATAATATAACCTTCAGAGATCTGTGACGCCCGATCTCAAACAGATCATAGCTACCTACGTATTTATTTGAGATTTTATATGCTGCTTACCGTAACACTTATTACCAGATGGCCTTCATACGAGTATCTACTACATAGATAATGTCAAATATTGTTACTATAGAATAAATAAGGAATGTTAACACAAACCGAAGATTCCAACAAGTAGGTACTGCGAGTACAATCAAAGTGGATAATGTCCAAAGTGGTCGGATTTATAAATCCGATATTTTCATAGTATAAATTTTCGTATATTTATGGCAATACATACATATCTTCACGCCAGGTCCCTCACGAGGTAGATAGAGAGCACCGGTTAAATTTGAAATTTGAAATTAATGCATGTATATGCAATAATTTGTAACTTAAAATTATTGATATATTATTATTATTTTTTCAAAATATATTAATAAAAACACAAATCAGTTTTGAAGGCATTGATATACTTACCTAATCATCAATGCATATAACATTTAAAATTCTCGGAATTTATATAAAAAATATTAATATGTTACACAAAACTAATTAATTAAAATTATTAATTTTTTAAATGTACTGTTCAAAGAAACACAAACAAAGTTTTCAAAAAGCGGGCATATTATAATCAATGCGTAATTAGAACGTACAGAGCGGTGCAAAATCAAAGCTGTGAAGTGTTATTTTTATAACAGCATAACCACAATCAATGTAACTGGGTCGAAATATTGCCATGATTTTACGCATATCACCGAACGATCGTAGAAAGCCGATGTAAAATTTCCGTCCGTATATACATATGTATGAAGGAAGGTTCGAAACTATTCTACTGGCCTATTGTTCAGTTGGTTAGTCAGTCGGAGCTTAAGGTTCGATTCTCATATAGGTAAAATATTTGCGTAAAGAGCACGAGTGTTGTTGGGTCTTTATTTGGGTTACTATTTTTATGCATATTTATATTTGTTCTACTATGGTCTTATATTAAATACTACAAACTACTATTTATTATATTATATAATAATATATATCTACTATTTATTATACCTTAAATATATTAAAGTTGCTTATTTTATTAAATGTTAGGCATAAATGTATTCCGCATGTTAAATACAAAAACCATCAGTTATAGACCTTATATGGTTTACGTAGTACACTACATAACATCACGACCGTAATCCCCGAAGAGGTAAGCAGAAGAGTGTACAGTGTAGTTTCACCAGTTAATTCTATCGTAGTAGTATCATACTATTTACTTTTAATACGTCAGTCAATTTGTTTCTTTTAAGGTTTCTTTTCCTGAAAATAGTAAACTCTACAATTATTTCAACTTTAATTTACACATGAACACCTATATTTGATACTAAAACTAAGTATATCTTGCATGTCTTGAGATTTCGTAACCTATAAATGTATACATTGTTACACATCATTATTATGTACCTACATATAATGTAAGCACCGAGATACTTTTATCAGTGTATCTGGTAGATTCGGTTGTATATTTTCATGGTAGGTTCAACGTATCACAATAATTTCTCATAACAATAACTTCATGGAAGCGGACTGAGTCGTGTGTTATCAACACTATTGTATGTATGTAGTGCGCTCGAGCCGCGCGCGACACAATGCCTCTTTATTTGACAAGGTTAAAGACACAATCTTCAATAGATTATCATTGTACTGTATGTATTTATACGTATATTATGATTACTTGTACCTTATATTACTTTACCAGTTAAAAACACGAGAATTTGTCAGTACTGAGTACATTAAATGGGATCTCGTCGCTCTCGTTCAGTCAACTTGAAGGTAAAAGAAATGATGGTCTATGTATAGTGTATAATAGTAATATAGTTCTATTATTGTTACGTTTAGTAAAATGTAAGTACGTTTAAAATTTGTAACATAGGTATGTATCAGGCTCAAGTTTTATCAGCGCTTAAAGCTATTTTTAAAGACATACTATGCTGATTATGTCTATAAATAATTATTAATTTTACTTTATTATATAACTTATAACAATAAATGTAATGGTTGGTAAATAATGCTTTAAGCCTCCCACAAATATAAAAACAAGTGCAAGATTTGATGCATCCACAATTCACAAAAATACCACAAAAGACCCTCTATAAGAAAATAAATCGAGCCGGAACTGAATATTTATGGCGTCCGCGTCAGAAATCCTAAAACTATACATACTATAATGATAGGTGATTATGTGCGATTTTATTAGTTATTTTTTGTATAAATAAAATATGTACGTATCTATTGCACATGACTTAAAACTCTAAATTGAAATGGATGCCTCGTCATCTTTAAGCGCCGTTTAAAAATTACTATGATGTAGAAAATATGTTTGTATCTAAACGTATTTAGAAAATGAATAAGACTAACATGCATTTAGCTTATCAATCGCAGACAGTTCAGACGATCGGTAAATAAGCATGCGATAGTTGATAAGTTTGATATCTGGATGGGACGGCAAATAAAATGTCCTATCTCCATTAACCATCTCGTACGAAATCTCCCCGCTTAATTGTATAGACAAGTACAAAGTACAATAACCCAGGAATGGAAATTTTCTTTTAAAAGAAAGGTCCAATAACATGAAGAAACCTTTTATACATTATATGCTTTACTAAAAAGATGCTTACGTATTAACAAAAAAACTATTACGTTTGACAGTGACAATAAGATCTGTCAACACGCACCGCAGGAAAGCGCACATTTTTTTTAAATTGAGTTCGTTCGGAAATTCCAACCTGATACTTTTAAATGTCAAGATATTAATATGTATTATACAAAGTAAAGCCTATCGATTCGTTTAGTGGAAAGTGTATTACATAATCACGTGTGTATCGACGCACGACTAATTGTCATGCAGCCAGCGGCCACCGCAGCACGTAACTAGTCTGACCCAGAATACCACGTTACAGCACGGGGCCTGTGACGTCACCGAATCTCTACCCGTCTCAGCTTATGTAAGTTTCGTGACATAGAAACCTCAGTATAATCCTTGAATCGGATACACGGATACTAAAGGACAGATCGCTTGTTAATAAAGTAGGCTGAAACATGCAAAAATCACTTGAATTAGATGGCATGCATTCCATACTAAACTAGGGGATTTCAATAATACAGCTTATATGTATGTATCATGAAAGTTGTACCAAAAGTAGATCAGTAAAAAACTGTTGAGAGAAAACAGAGCAAAAGTATAGCAGATATTAATAACCTAACTGAGATTGCCCTTTGTTTCTAATGTATCAGCAGGACTGCATTTAATTTATGTAGCTACTTAGTGGAAATTTTAACATGTTCTGTTTGGATTCGAAATGTCTGCTGAGGAGATGCATGAAGCTATCCAATATTAGGAGAGAAGCGTATCTTTCTCATGTTAGTTTGAAAAACATATCAAGTAACCGTATCGTTCGCCTCAATCAGCGTAACCAATCTTTAAACATTTGTAACAACCGAATCATAATATTACTCTAATTTGCTAATATACACTTTCAACCGTATAATGTTACCTGTGAGTTATCTGGCTATTTAAACATTTTGAACCGGTATTGGCTTATTTTTTATAAATTTAGTCTTGCTAACAGGCGGAGGGTCCAGTTTAGTAGAATGTGGTGATCATCGCTTATGGCCCTGTAATATGAAGAACCCTATGGTACTGTTCTGGGAACGAATTCCACAGTTTACACCTGCGCAGTAAAGAGCGAACCGTAAACATAATTAGTGAAACGTGGGAATGTACCACACTACTCTACCTACGACTTCGGGGATTACAGCGTGTTGTTACGGTACTTACGGTAGTAATGAAAATTGTACACAACCCGTGCACTTAAGTATAGATTAAATATAAACAATGTAGTGTATAGTTTTGATTGTGTCAGTATTGAAATAATCATTTTAGGTACCTAACTGTTGTCACACAATTCTTCTGAGATCTATAGCAGGCGAACGTCAAATGAATGTTTCTCGTCGCGTCTCCCCTGACAAGTTAATCATCTTATTATCTGGACGTTATTGTTCACAGCTTTTGCACCGTGCTCACCGACCGTTAACGGCATTTAACGGCATTAACGGAAAACGAAAATCCTTCCGCTTCCTCCCTGACCGACACTGTTGCAGAGTTTTTGTGGTAATGCTTCCGGCACTGAAACCCCGTGATTAACAAACTAAGTTACGCGAAAAAGACTGAAAAATCTTTATAAATGTCTTCAGACTTATTTATAGATAGCTATTTACATATTGTTACGCTTGTTTGTCCATGGGGTAGGCAGAGACTAAGGATGTCTAAAAGTTACCGTGTTGATAACATTGTTGCGTCGCTTCTACCTTCATTAAACTCGTCATAAATACTCTTGTCCAGTACAGTCGGTCTTGACATACCTGTTCTTCTTATAAGACGTCACCCATCTGATAATAGCGCGGGAATAAGGTCAATGTTATTTTCTTGAATATATGAAAATATTTATTTTCGTATACTTTATTGACAAGACGTCGTAAGTAATCTAAAACGCATAAATTAAATGGTACAAAATAGATTAAAGTATACGAATAAAATATATTAACAGTCCTTGTTTGATTAATTAATTACAGTTAACAGCAACAGTTCGTGAAATAAACTCATATCTTACTAATAACTGCCTCGTTAGTCGTGTTGGTTACATGTGCAACTACCGATCGAGCAGTCCCGGTATCAAATTCCGGGTCGAGCACAATTGGTTTTTTCTAACTTTGAATTTCTAGTAGTGGCTTTGAGTCTAGAAATGTTTTTATAACAAAGTTTAAAGTGGTGCATCGCCTAACAACATGTCATAGCAACATTTGCCGCAAAGCCTACAAAAAAAAATCCTAATTTATCCGTAAAAGCCCTTTATGTTACTACTACTATTGTTTTATTAATCTAGTTTTAATGCTAAAAAGGAGTTGAACTTTTATCTAAGTTAACAATAACCGTATTCTTAAATTGAATAGTTAAAGTATTGAGCGCCTACAGTACAAAATATCAAATTTATTCGACTCTATTTTGCTATTTCATTACCTTAATACGGACTTAGAGCGTTGCAAATGTTTAAAAACATCTGCTGAGTTAAATTAACAATATAAAAGACGTAAAGAACAGAGTAAGAAGCGCTTCATCATGTCAAAATTCGAAATATGAATATGTTATAATTTTGAATATGTATGTACATAGATATAGAAAGACGAAGAGACATACAGTACAAAAGTTAGTTGTTGATAGAGAATGTAGGTAATATTACCAACTGTAAGGGGGCATCTTATGTCCCTACAAAAGGGCATCCACGACATTACACAACATATTGTAACGTCTTCCTTCCTTATGGTATCGATGGACGTGTGAACTTGACCCATATGCACTGGCGTGTCACGGTAACCTTCCCACGAGAAGGTCAGGTAACACTCTGTTCTGTTTATGGTCTCCTCCAGTTGACAGAATATAAAGTATCTACATGATCAAATAATATAGCTGTGTTAATATTATTACGTTCTTTATTAATTTATTTTTCTTTTTCACGCGGTAGTGGCCAGTTAAGACTAACGGCCGCTCGCTTGACCAAAATATGTATAATTTTATAATGTGTATTTTCTTTTTTTCTTTTTATATCTAGTATACCAGTATTGTATACAGTAGTATACAATTAACTCTACTTGTCCTATAGTCTACAACTGTACATTGCTGCCCGTCGACGGTCAGGATATTTAGCCATGTTAACGTAGGCTTCACTATACTCAGTCAGCCAGCGCCGCGTTTAGCTTTCGAGACCCTGCATCCCGGCATCCGCACAAGGCTGTTATTGTCATCCGAATGTAAACAATTATGTCAAATTTGTGACTCATCGAGAAAGTGTTATAAAATTACAAGACCCAAAGTGAGTTAAAAACATAGTAAAAATACAACTAAGTTCTCTGTTGAGAAAAAGCGAAGTTCTTTCCGATTCACCTGCATACTGCATTGAAGATTATATTAAAGTTAGTATAACACCCGTTTCGCTCCAGTCAGCTTACATAGCGACAAATATAGCATCGAATTCCTGCGATAGCGAACGTTTTTTTGCTTCTACGTAAGAGCTTTATTTATACATTGATCTGTAGTCACTGATCTCTATGTATAGATGGATAGCTGATACCTATGGAAAGAAAATATGGGATAACACTGTAAGTAGTAAGTGCTTCTCTGTACTGAGAAAAAACTAAATTAAATGATATTGCACTTGTGCCAATAGCATAATGTATAACTAAGGTGGATACGAATTTGCACTCTCGCATGCAACGTTTTAGTTCTTTTCCCAGTTATCAGAAGCGCTGATATTTATCCAATTAGTATCAATAGCGAACAACCTCATAAGCTATCCATATATATGTATATAGATATCAATGTATTAAGCTGCGTCTTTGACCCGATCATCTCATTATGGTCGCAGCACGACACGCACGCGAATACCATGAAACGAGGTAGTGGTTGCAGGAATAAATATTTAAAGGAGTACATATTCGTAACTGATAAGTTAAGAAACTGGACATTCGACTTATCTGCATTTCTAATTCAGATATGTAGCAAAATAAGCTCTAACAACCATTTTGCTATAAATAGTTGGTAACGAAGTGAATATAAAAGGTATACGATTTTGATTCAGTTCAAACATATGAGATACAACAACGAAGAAATTCAATTTACACCTTGGTAGTTTTTTTAAATATTTTGATGATTTTAGTTTGCATTAAAAAATTATGTCGAGAGTATCAATAAACAGGGCTTCATTTTTCTGCAATAAGTTGACATCTTTTCAAAAAACACTAAGTTTTAATTGAAGTATGCAAATATTTTTGACCTTTTTGACAGTACGTACCTCGTTTTTAATAGAGAAATTGTGCACAATTCATAGAAGTCAATAAATTGCCAATTACAAAGCATCTACATCAGAGACAGTAAATCATTTATTTAAATCACAAAATGCTATTAAATACATTACGATAGACACGCACGTTGGTTGTGCAAAAAGACAACACGTCTGCAGCGACTTTAAAACTTGCACCAAAGGAATTTATTCACAGTCATAACTCTATTTAATAAAAAGTCGATCTGCCATACGATGACTATCCGAGACTTGATTGGCCAACCAAACAAAACATACCACACGAGAATTTCTTTATAAAAACAATTGACACCTGCGAGATCATCACATGAACAATTGTAGACGTGTTAGAAAAGAGTAATGATAGTTTTTGCTCCTGCTGCTTGCGAACTCAATTGCGTTTCAACGATTGTATGAGACGAATACCGAGGTACATCGCTACTGTGAAGGCAACGAGCCGCATGCCCTTCACGATATTAATTTGCGCAATCCATTTATTGTACGAGGCATTATGTATAAACGTGGGCCATTCGTTGTCGGCGATATCTTCGTATGTCAGTGCTTGCGGTCGAAAAGAGCTCATTAAATGAAGGTACGCAGTATTACCCGCTTCCAACGCGGCGGCAACATCACCGTCAGCGAATATATCCAACGCACCCCATTCTAATTTTTTCGGACAAGCCCCATTTGTTAATACACGTAAAGCTACGTAATCGCCACAACGTGGGACGAATACGTCGGAAATATTTGTTTCCCGGTAACTAAGTGGATTTGCTGCTTCTGCCCCGAAAAGTCTTACGAGTTGTTTTAGAACAGCTTCTTTTAAGTCCTCTTCGTTATCGTCTCTAACCATTAAATATCCAACTATAGAAGGAAAATGCTCCGATTTGCCAATAGTTGATAATTTTGGCCTCTGCATTGCCCAAAGTATAGGGCCTCGTACGCTCAGAATATCTCCGCTGTAGCCCCGTTCTTTCCAAAAACTTTCTTCATATTGTACCATGAATTTCTTGGCTCTGCCTTGTTTCATAGCTTTTGCAATCGCCGCTTCTTCTTCCGATAGTAAATTAGCTTCCACTTCAATATCACGTAATTCGTCAGGTTTTAAAGCCATGGCAAGTAAATTACATATATAATTTGTTTGCCCTTTCATTGCAGTTAAAATGACCTGTTTGTTAGAATATGTCCGAATTTCTTTGATAGGATTGGCTGAAACTATTATTTTGGAAATATTTTGCTGCAATTTGTTAGCTATATGCTTTCTACAGTATCCCAGAAGTTTTTCACGAAACTTCGTGTTGTATCCACCCAAATGATTCTTTACGCCGCTTGTTCTATAACATTGATGTAAATAGAAAAGAACAGAGACTGTGTTTGAAGGTACACTACAAACCAGTCTTACCATGGTTCTCATGATTGCTCTTGAAGTTGGAAAAAGTAGGGCGTCACAAATATGTCTCTCCATCGTAGTTTTATCATAATACAGAAGTTTTAGTCTTTCAGAGGCTTCATCTACCCTTTTAGCTTGAAAAAGTTCTTGCATACTTTGATCCAGAAGTGTTTGGTATTGGTTCAATTCGAATCTCTCAAAGAAATTTAGGTAATCAAAAGCATGAAAATCATTTGGACAAGACACAGTTTGCCCGTTACTATATTCGAATAGTTTGTTGAAAGGAGCAGTGTCACTATCTGGAACGATAATGGACTCAGGTAGAAAAATGTTAAATTCCTTTGCAAAAACAGTAAGATAATGTCTCGCTACATTGTCGATCAGTTCTTTTGCATTTCCGTCAAATGAATAGGTGTTTGTTTCTTCGTTATCATCTTGTTCGTGAAATCCGACATTGCACTGAGATGTCTTTTTTGTTTTCGAAGGTAAATCCAGAACAACTATATTAAGGCTGTCTCCAAATTTTTTATTTAGCTTGTGAGCGGCAACGATGCCTGGTAGACTGCATCCTAAAATGATCATATCGGCCTTTACACTTTTGTTTTGAGTCCTGTCGTCCCATGGTACTTCTGATTTCTCCACCGTAGATCTATAATCTCACTCTCAATTAGTATAGCTAGTTTAGTGTGAGCAGAATATATTCATAAAATAAATTTAGATACGGTTCTATTATGATTTGACTAACGTCATTTGAAGTTGTCTTAACCTTTATTGTCGTCTATTATTTATAACCTACATTGACAAAAAGTTTTATATCTACCGAAAGTGACATCAAGCCAGTAATCTCCGGAGAGACAGGGAGACGAGTGTAACACACTCCCACATTTATTTCTCAATATGGAATGGGGGAGTCTATTGCTATACAACGGACGCAAATCCAGACTCTGTGCCACTATTGGGAAATTCAAGTTAGAAAAACCACTTCCATATGTACCAAATTACAAAAAACAAATTTACTTAATGGTTACAATTTAACCCCTAAAACAATCAATAAAATTAAATATGTCACTCTTTGTATATTTTGTTAAGAGGTTTAAGACAAGCATGGCTCATTGCAGCTTTTATAGATAATTAACTATTTACAGTCTAGCTGACCGCATTCATTTTACTGCTTGTATACGATATACATTAACGATTTAAGTTAATTTATTGCGCCTAAGGTTGTTTCGGGGCCAAACGTAATTGTGACACGTGATTTTATTCATATAGGCGAAATAAACATTTCAAAATTGTACTGATAGACATATAGAGAGATATACAAGAGGAATTTTTATTTATACGCTGCAGTGAACGCCCTTATAAACTTTGTATGCAGCCCACGCGGTACTTAGTGGTTTTAAGCCAATTGCAAATGGGGCTTTGGTAAACAGTATACCAGCAAAAGTAGTGTAGAGTCTGGCATGAATATTTCTAATCACACGGATACTAACTTATACTGACTGTAGTTATACTAACACACTAACGGGCCTAAAGTTACTAACACCCGTAAACATGCAATCCTGTCCAAGGTAAGTTTTTGAGATGTCACTCCTTCGTGATGCGGCACTCAAGAGTGATAACCACATCGCTTGTTACCTTTGTACAAAAAGAGTGCAGATAATATTGAAAGATGAACAGACTAATTTGTTTCAAGCATAAAAAAGCAATTGTAGACCCATTAGTTTCAATGTAGCAGTTAGCGCCATTTTTGAATTTTTTTTTTATTTTTTCCAATCTTGTCAGTCTTATTCCAAATTATAACGTGCCTTACATTGTTGTTATTATAAGACAAAACGAAAGCAACGCATAATCGCGTCAGTCTGATCTAACGTCGCGTCGTTACCCTGCCCCTGACTCTCGAGGTCATTACCGTGCGTTAGTGTAGCGCGACTAACCCACGATGATCATTTGATAATTAATTGTAATGATATAATAATTATTTGTTCGACTTTAATTGTAATGATATAACTGTAGGAATACTTCATTTAATAGTATTTAGTGATATATCTGTACTAATATCATAATAATTTATTTGATTGTAATTATAATGATGCTGCTGCCGGGAGATAAAGCTAGAGAAACGCAACAATAGCTAACCCGGAGACCGAACCCAGGAGGCTCCAGGAACATTGTAGGCAGTGGTCGCGTTTAAACCAAGCAACCAAAGAGGCAGTCAATGCTACTGCTAGTCACTAGATGCTGCACTTTACACGACATCTATGAAATATTTAACTCCCACGTTTCATCAGTTGTTTACATCCCACTATAGAAATAGGTGGTGAGTCTATTGTCATACACCGGGGACATATCCAGACTCCAAGCCACTACTAGATAAAATATATTTCTCTACTACTACAACTAGATATATATAATAAATGTTATATTTAATAATACAAAATCTTAAATGTTTTTTGTTCCGGGACGGCCCGATATAAAATTCTGATCATAATCAGCAAATAAATTTGCAAATTATAATAATGAGTTTGTAAATATAATAAGGTGACATAATACAGTGGTATATCACGAATCACTATGTTCTCAATAAAGACTGTTATTTATTGGTAATAACTAAATTACAATTGCAAATGGCGGATCACCGAAACGAAAAAACTAATGCCGTAAGATCTTCTACAGACTTGTGTTACGATGTTACCTAGCGAGTTTCTTAACATACTTATTTCTAAATGACAATTCAACTGTGAATTTAAAGCCTCATAATTAGTTTATTACATTCATACATCATTAGGTTTATGTCATGATAATTATGTTTATATTAAAATATTTCGCACCAACGATTACGGCGGCGCCACCGGGAGTTTATGTAAACTTGTTCTTTATAAAATCGTATAAACAGGGGCCAGATTTGACCTTGGTGTTTAAACGATAACAATACAA
>DWTO01004337.1:0-11643 GCA_018244755.1 Jemadia pseudognetus
TAATTCACTCGTGCCGCGTGAAACTTTTCTTGTCATGCTCCGAAACTGTACCAAAAATAATATAACGTCCTCGTGGACCAATTATATATTTATTTCGGACTGTAATAACAAGTTGACCAATTCGGAATTCTATATTTTTGATATTACATGTAGCAAGGCCGCCAACCTCATATTTTCAGTAAAACTTAATATAACGCCTGTAATTCCTGAAGAGGTAGTACACTCCTACCTTTCACCAACCTGGTAACTGTTGTTCTATTATGAGTGGGATTGCTTAATATGATTACGGAAGTACGACTATTTTTTTACAATAAAACAGTTTAATGCAAATTACACATAGAAATAATTTTTGTTTACAAGTAGTGTTTTCCAATTTTCTACAATAACTCAAATTACATACAATTCGAGTTCATTATCATAAGCTTAGAATTACGTAATAATAGTAATAATATTATACGCACAAATTACAAATATACCTACGAAAACTAACACATTATTGTTTAAAAACCCGATAACTTCACCCACACACACAACAACAAAGGACGGATGCGCCCTAAATATCAATAAGATCTCCTGTTTATTATAAACAAGCAGCGTAACATTGTACAAATATACAAACTACTCGGCTAAGTTTCATAAGATCTGTTTGAGTTACGCAAATCTTGTTGATCTGGAGCAGATGAGCAAAGGCCCGCTGCGTTCATTAGCCGTATGGTTTTGAGATTTCAAAACACGTTACGCTACTTAACTGCATACAGGGTGTTTGGAAATGTATATGAGACTGTTTTATATTGTTTTATTTATAGAAATACCCTACTAGAAATTCTAAGTTACAAAAATCCAATAGTACGCGACTTGGTATTTGAACCCAGGACCTCTTGATCAGCCATTGCGTTAACAAGCACTCGACCAATTAGGTAGTCTCTATGATCATATATTATCCGTATAAGTATGTTTTACAACACCATAAACGTACATATATCAAGATATATTTTGTTTATTAACTGTCTGGTTACCGTGTGATAACAGACGGACTGGATTGATATCGAACTGCAATTTTTACTACAGTCGCAAATTGATCTAACTCGTCTACCTACTTTCTGCCTATTACCTGTTTGGAGATTACAGGCGTGATGTTACGTTTACATTGGTTATTATTATTAATATCACAATATTAGTATTCAATAATTTAATATTAATATATTAATAGCTTAATATTAATATTATTACATACTCGTATGCTATCAACGACCATCTGTTTTTAAAAGCTATCGCCCTAGGCCCTCGCTACGGAGTTTTCGAGCGTTCTCGTTCCATATGCAAAGCCGAATTGGTTTTCCCCTTTAACTGTTCACCCTACGGAATGTGTGTATTCACTCATATTATTATTATATGTATTGTTATCGTAAAGTGACATGAGAATATAATGGTGACTTTTTTGTATGGGTCTCATGTAGCCAGTAGCACAAATTGTAAATATGATTGGTTTTCTATGGATTTTCTTTTCATAAAGAAAAGATAAATAATATTTTAGAATCATTTTTTAAAATAATAAAAGACAAATAATATTTTAGTAAATAAATAATATTTAAAAAATCACGTGATGATTAGAAATATCATTATTTATTATTATTATCGCAAACGAAATTACTTTATATTTCACCGATTACAAACCTAAAATATAACAACGAGCCTGTAATTCTAAGTAGAAATTTCTAGAAGTCACTCTGAGTTCATTGACTCACCCCTATTCCATAGTGTGACGTAAATGTATCTGGTTAAACGTAGGAGTGTACTACATTCCTCTGCCTATCTCTTTGGGGATTACAGGCGTGATATTGCATTTATTTAAATTCATCTATTTAGGCGTTCAGTTTGCAATCAGATTAATCTAGACGCCGTTCTATTCATTAAATCATAATCGTTAAACCGTATGATCAGTAATTTATTCATTGAAAGTTCAGTAAAGCCAGAAAGCTCGATCCTTGTATTTGCTATTCGCTAGATTACCAAGTACATTAATTTATGTGTAAAAATAAAGACTTGGTATTTTTCTATCGCCGTTATTAATATATACTCTTCATTTACTCACCAATATTATTTATTCACTGTCTAAATATTAAATTTTTCTAGTGAGTATGATAAAACAAGCCAGTTGTTCATTTTCAAGATAACAAAAGTTGTCTCTGCTGTTTATCGAAGACATTACGAATTGGGTTCAACCGATAATATTAAACTCTACCGATGGAGTTAAGAAGATCACTGGAGCTCGCTTCTTTGTTGATGTTAGAATGAATTAAGAATCTGGAATATTACGAAGCGCCCAGACTTTACATTATTTTTTCCAAGTGTGTTTTTTTATTCAAAAATATTCTGTTGAATTTTTAATAGATTTTTAATTTAATTTTAATAGATATATGCGATTACATAACAATATCCAAAATCGTTAAACATAAAGAGCTCATGTTGTTTTTCATATGAAATCTGGTATTAGCTGAAATAGTTGTTACAGGTATTGTAATTAGATTGAAGTGTTATACAATAAACAATGCATTAATAGATTTATATCCAAATATAACGTTTGGTAATTTATCGTTAGATATACATATAATTGTTGTCATAATTTTGATAAGGTACAAATAACTTAAAATATCTTAACAATTAAATCATCAAATCAATGTAATTAACATAATTAGAATGAAATAGAGGATGTTTATTCATCACCATACGTTATACAAGACAAGTAATTAGTACAAACACAATATTCGGAAAAATTACAAAAATCAATCAATCAATACGTCCTGCATGTTTCAGAACGGCTCAATGAATGAATGGGTTCCGGCTCAGTCGTACCGTGGTTAACCATGGCCACTGATTTTAGTGATTATGTGAATAAAACAGAATATGCGTACTGTATGAACTATATACCGTATTGGTGGATTTTTACGAAATGTCTTCATTTAAATTATTCATTTAACAATAATAAAATTTACTATAGAACACGGTATAGTTGATTTGGCCCGTTTTAAAATCGCTTTATAGTTACAATGCGTTCCGATAACACTTCGAAAATAATTAAATTTACATGTGTCCACGCGGTGGTTTATGCGATTTCGACGAAATATCTAGCCATTTATTGCTATGTATGATTCTGTACTTGGATAGTCACTTGAACGTCAATAAAGCTCGGCGCCCGGAATGGACGGTCCTTTGTTTAATTTTCGCTGTGTGTAATTGTCGGGAACTGTGGGTTGTAAAATGTTGGGCTGGAGTGGGAACAGCTGATGGATGCGCCCTAAAACGTCTTTATTTTATTTATTTAACTGACTAACACGATTAATAATATGTCTTGCATTAAGTTATTTCTACAATAAATTACCAACACGTAAAAATTGGAACAAAAAAATTAAATAAATATGGTACAATCACTTCGGTAATGTTTCACCTGTTTTAAAATATAACACTTAAGAGCATGGTGAGTTTGTTATATTATAATCGCTTTTTCTATTAATTTGACCCGCGTTTGTGGTCTATGAATCCAACGAAAGCAATAATTTTTATTAACACAATTTTAGCCTTAATTATAACTCGTATATAGTACGTTATGATGAAATAAATGGTTTAAATTTTATTTTCAATAAACTGGCTAATTATATGAAAGATCCCAGGCGACCTTTAGAAAGTCAAAAGCCTAATATAAGACATAAAAATGTTATATGAGAATCCAAACAAATGACGCCGAATTTAGAACAAAGTGTACTAATTAGTTATCAAATAGCTAAGTTTTTCAAAAAAACGTCTATTTTTATATTCAATTAGCATCCAATAATTTCGTGAACTAATATAATTAAGTAGATGATTCATAAAAAAATATTCTTATCAATCTCATTTTGAAATAGGAACGCCTCTTGCTAGAATATTATAGCAGTCTATTATTATTATCTATTCTATTATTATTAGCATTATAGCTAGTCTATATTATTATATTCTATACTATAGTCTATTAATATTAGCATTATAGCTAGAATATTATAGAATATTATAGCAATATAGAATCAATACTTATAACAATATTCACGATATCATAACAGCTCAGGAAAATAGTTTGAAACATAAATACGTACGAGTATGTATACAGTTCTTCAGATATTATATTTTTACATTGGTTATAGAAACATGTAACCAAAACGATGACACGAGCAAGGGCACGATAATGAACCCTTCTTCTGTTGTTCCACTGGACACGGGTCTCGTAAAATGAGCAAGCTTTAGGGCGGCCCCGCGGTCATAGATCGACACGCTGACCAAATATAGGTTAGCAGACTAGCATGTATATCTTAATACCTTATTAGTTTTCGTTTCCATATGTCGGACACTTTGCATTGTTGCTTCCTTATGAAACCCTCTATTAATATTTTACATCATTTATCATTCTGTTACTGAATTACACGACACTTTTGTTGTACGAACACACCATAACATCACGGATATTATTCCCTTAGAATACAGGTACAACAAGCTATTGTTGAAATCTAAATTCATGACGACTGAAAATTACGCAAAGGAAAAAAACATTTTTTCACCTAAGCTGAACTAATGTTTGTACAGGATATTTCATTGTATGTAATTTTGTGAAAAAACCTAGCACCGCTGCCAGCTGTGTTAGTTTTCATAATTAGCGGTTTCATTTAATATATGAATGTATTTAACAATGAAAATGGGATCATGTGTAAATACACATATTCTGGAATTTACCTTTTTTGTAATTGATGTACGAGGTCCCCAAAAGATAAAATGTCAACAGATAACAGGGGACAGCCCCTTTTTATAACGAAATCTGTGTACCTCGCATTACTTACGTAAAACACACCATAACCCCAAGTGATTTAGCACTCTGTTTGCACATATTTGCCACTTCGTGGCCCTATTCCCTTTGAAACAGACCCTACATACGCTGTACACTCAAATAATTATATAAATATTCAGTAAAGATAAATTCCGACATGCAAGTCTTAGCAAAGTAGACTTAGCCCTTAAGGCTTCTGTTATTTTGTCCTTAAAATATTCTAATTTTGCGAGGAGACCTGTTCAAAAATAGACCGATATAATTATTATGATAAAAATAAAAGTTGGGGCATTTATCAAAGAACACGATCTGGTTCGGAATCAACGTAAGCGATTGGCTTTAGTACAGCTGAATTTTACAAGGTTCTATCTGCTATTTTATAGCTACGTTCAGCGTTAGGTCACAGTTGCCGTTAGGCAACAGTCGTCAAATTATATTGACCCTTCAGCGCGGCTTATAAACTTTTGCCCACGGACTTAGTACTAAACAAAATCTCTTCTAATCCTCACTGAAGAGTTGTAAAGGAGAAGCCTATCTCCCATTTAACGCGACATGCAATCTCTACAGTAGAGCATAAATAAGTTACACATACCCAACATATCCTCTCTAAGCCTGAATATGATACTGATTAATTTTCAAAGTCAGCCCAGATGTTTGTTAATTTCAACACAGAGTATCCGCAAGGCTTTGGTGAGACTAACTAGATTTTCTTTGTAGTGCCGACGCAAGTCGACACAAATACTCAATTATAATTGCAAACAATTAATTAAACCACTTCAAAGGGAGGGACTAGTTCAAATATTAATTATGTAACGCTAATTAGGAGGGATAAAGCTTATACAAAGCAGTCACAATATTGTTAAGGGACCCATCACTTCGCGTCGCTTGTAGAAAATTACACCCTAACGGTAATTTAATCGGTTACCCAAAAATATGGCGACTTTGATTATTTATTAATTGCATAATCTATTATTTTGTCTTTTAGTTTAGTCGGAAAACAAAATTAGGCAAAGGTTTCTAAATAAAGTACGATAAAACTTAAGACAAATTAAGTAGACTAAAATAGTTTTCTTCGTTTTCTGATTTTGATAGTTATAACAAATGTTTTTTGATTAAAATAGAGTCTTAGTATCTGAATAAATGTATAATAGCGTACATGGTTAGAAATTATGTAGGCCAGAACACTTTCATATTGTAAACATTAACGAATTACTGAATTTCATAATTTAATGTATTTTTTTACGCTCAGTTATCTATAATTCATTAGTGTATTCAACAGCTGTTGTACAACACTGATTGTGGACGTGCTAACTTACAATGTCGTTAGATGATGACGTGATATGCTGACCAATGTCAAATGTCCCTTTAGCTTGTCAATGCGCCTAAAACATTTTCTCGGGTGTCACCGTCCTCACGGGAATGATTTCCCGATACTTTAACAATCCCTGTAACATGCAAAACTAACCCTTATTTGAATAATTCCCATTAAGGGACAGCTCAGCATGAAAATAAAACCGTAAACCTACATTGACACATGAGGCCACATCGTCGCCAGATTAAATCTTGTTTGCCGACCCAACATGTGTTTAAATCTGCCAAATTAATTCGGTTTGAGGTGGGCATTCGGTTAATTTATAGTTTACAAAACAAACTGCTGTAAGCTTATTTTGCGCTAATTTGAATGAATAGCAACGCGACTGGTTGTAGTGATTGTTTTTTTTTAAATCATTTACTTTGTTATAATTACAGAATCAGAAATCTCTTAAACTGATATCCATGTATAAAGATAGTTATGAATGAGTATGCGTCAGGTTTATAATTGAGATAATCGGTACATGCTGTTCTCTGCCTACCTTGTATGAGACTTGGCGTAGTGATATAATAATAATTATGACAAAGGTTATTTTAAAGAACTATAACCACGAGTATTCGCGTAAGTGAAGGTGATGGAGTACTCTGTTTGAAGGTCACGTTATGGTGTCCCTGCGGTCAAAGCGAGTTTACAATGTCTATTCATAGTCCGCGTGCCGTTACTTAAGTTAATTTATATGTATTATGAAACGTATTAGATACTCGCTAAATTAAATTAGTTAAATTAGTCAACCAATTTAATTTGTAGTACTGATAGTACTATACAGTATTCTGAACAATAACAGTATATTGGAGAATTCAGTCTCTCATTTCAGGGCACTGTGTTTTTATATAGTTTTTATATAGTTGCAACATTATAACATCAGCTGATTATGATACGAAGAGCTGAAGGTCGAGCTCAGTGGCATGCTATTGGAGAGGCCTATGTCCAGCAGTGGACGGAAATAGGCTGATGATGATGATGATGAACATTATAACTCTATAATGTTCATCTGTGGATTTGTAATGTCGATCGTGATTTAAGTGTAGGTTCCGTTGCATATTCTTGATTGTGTTAATAGATACTGCCCATTTTCATTTGCGCATCCTATTTCAACAAGGCCTGGTAGGAATAGGCCTGTGGATGAGAGAAATCCCAGGTAGTAATCGTTGTTAATAAAATATTACTTGTCACTTAGCATTGAACGTATTATGTGTATAATTTGATCATTTGGTTACCAGGCTTCATGGAATATCATCTTTCAACTGACTCCATTTTCCCTCATTTAAATACAATAAAATTATTTTTCCCTTTCTCCCATTTGTTAGCCTTGCACCCCGCTGGCACACCCGCGGCTTTACGCCGTCTCCTCTAGAGAGACATCTGTTTTGTTGTAATGAAACGGCCAGTGACAAATAAACCTCTCGATCAAATATAAAAGTTAGGCCACTCCATTGGGAATCGTGAATAACAGACGTTAAAGTGATATATTCTTGCTCATTATATTGAATCGAAATTTGTTATATAATATGCCCTGAAAACAAGCCACTCTGTACCGAGTCGATGTTTATTATAAAATAAGCAGCCAAGGCACCCTTCATTCGTACAAGCAAAAATAGTAATAAGAATTATAGATTTCTTCCATTGACTGCATTCGATCAGAGAAAAACATCGTATTATTTATCCGAAGCAGTTTCGGTTTAGACTCGCCTTTAGTGGTGTCTTTAATGGCTGTATTCGGACAGGCGTTCACTGCGAGTCTCCGGTCTCCACTTCACAGACTTCACTGAAGCGAATAATGGATGAAACCACTGAAGAGAGCGCTGGCTACTGTTAATTGAATCTGATATTTCAGTGCTGAAGTTTATTGAAACGATGCGTGAAGAGTTCATTGAATTGAAACGTCTATAGCTGTCTATATCTGAAGCGTTGGATACTATAAAATGAGTGTTTTAAAATCTATATTTAAATTATGATTGATTTATGGTGTACTATGTACTTTGTGTATTGAAATAATTTTGTGGTTATTGTATCATTAAACTTGATAATTCCAATTTTAAATACTGAACATTCTGACAATTGTGACGTAAACGTAACTCGTGAATCGTGGGAGTGCGCTCCACTCCTCTGTATACTCCGTCGGGAAAATACAGATGTCATGTTACATAATAGACTCGTAGGTATATAACCTTTGATCTAATATATCTTGTTCTCAAAAAGTTTCTGCAGATCAGACACATTCGCGCCGGCAACGGAGAATAATATTTCCAATTGGCGAAGTGGTCAATTCCAATTTATGATATTGGAATATCAGCAAGTTGCTTGGGTCGTTACGACTTTATTCTCTTGAACCGTTCTTCTAACCATAGAAATGAATGAATGAATTACGATTGTGAATTGCGACATACTTTGGTGTTCACAAAGTTTGCATATTTAGGGAAAATTCATATACGAAAAACCACGTTCCGTTTATAAAAAGAAAATTTGGTACTTGCCTACCTGGTGTACTAAGTGTATTTTTCTAGTTTCACACATATATTTTTCTAGAAATATTGACGTTCTTGAGACTGGGTAGCGAAGATTTTTTTATATCGTCTTGTTTCTACGAAAACTAACACTGTTTTCGTCATAATAGTTTTTTCAGCCGCTCAACCACTCCGTCGCCCCCGGGGTATTCCCGGCTCTTTATAAGCCTCCAGAGAAATTAGAACTGAATAAGAGAACCTGTCGGGGTTCGCGTTAGGCTTTATGCGCGTCCTTTTTTACCACCAGGGATAACATATTAAATAAATGTTACGGTGCAAATGGTTTTTGTTCAGTTTTATTTGTAATGTAATATTTATATAATCAACCAATCAAATAATCAAAAAAAATATCTATTTAAGTATATAATTATATGTATATACGTAGTTTATCAGCCGTCTGGTTACTATACCACAAGCTCTCTCGATGCTTACTTTGGGATCAGGTGGCCGTGTGTGGAGATGTCCCAAGATATTATTATAAGATATTATTATATAATCAATGGATTTGTATTTTCTATATTAATATAATACAATCACTGCCCTTTTTGTTTCGGTGGGTATCATATATAGTGACCAGTATACAAGATACCTATCAATACCCATATGCTTAGACCACAACTCCCACGTCATTATTAATACTGGATATCGTTAATATCATATAAAGACCGATGGCTAATTGTAACAATAAAACGAGACACACTCATCACGCCCGTCTGCCACATAGGGGGTACCAGGTTCTGTTCTCGACAAGACAGACATCGGAATAATGAAAACACGACTTATATTATCCATTTAATTGCCATGTCCATACACTCGTGCGTAGACATTCATATATGGCGAATTACTAAGCCTGAAAGCTGTAACAACAATGTGTTCCGACTAAGGTGCTTATGACAACCTCTAAAATATAATGCAACAAGTTTGTATGCATAACAATATTTCAATTTATTAAGGGAATAATTGTGCGGGAATTAGAGGTTTAGATGTATTTTAGTTAGTTTTCATTAAACTTGTTTTTTTGTTGTTATTATATCGCTACGCCAGACCCCTTATGGAATTGGCAGAGGGCTCCGTGTGAACGATGTCTTTGTTCTTACGGATTTGATGTGTTTCTACTACATTCATCGTTCCAGTTCCGGAGACTTGTGACTCTCACAACAGCTATTGGCTATTTTTATAAGATAGGTGAAATGATCAATTTAGTTATGGATTGAAGTTGGTCGTGCCAATGGCTAATGCTTCTACCAAGCTTTTGTAAGTGTTGCCAATTTTGTAAGCACGACCACCGAGGTAGTATAGAATAATAATAGTGATACAATTAAAAATCATCGTGGAATAAATGTACCCGGGGCCCGAAACGTACGTTCGATGTTCGGAACGCGGGAACAGCAATATCGCTCAATTGTTCCGCATAATAGTTCGCGGCGTACCGGAAAAAGTGTCGACAAAATTCCAGTATCGTTCCCGTCGAAATAAAACTACGCACGGCACGCGCATGTTTTCATGTGAGGTCGATTGGACTATTTTTCGCATACAAGTTGGGATTGACAATTTACATTGAGAATATTTTCATTTTCCAATTTTGTCCCCGGAAAATATCATTGGGGAGAATGGGACTCGCCAAGGTGTTTTCTTCGTATTCGTCTGGAATGCGCATGCATATTTCAACAGTAATATAATTTTAAAATTTTGACATTGGAAAAATTTTGAATGTCTATTATCAAAACAAAAATTGTATAACATTTTTATACTCTTTTTGTTAGTTACGTCTTATCGATGTGAAAGATTATTGAAGTCGTATTAGCGTATCGTATCTTAAGCGTATCGTATTAATGAGTGACGAACATGATCTTTTATTACTTTTCTATTCAGTTTTCATTTATCCTCATCACGACAGTCTCCTCACATGTAGAAAATTACAATAATCATTACGCAGACGTTAAGTAAACCACAATATAATTTGATCACTGTTTCGTTGGTACAGGTCGAGCCAAGGTCATTAGGGCGGCAAGATATTTGGGTTTCGTCACAAAGGTGACTTAATTAGGACCCCACATCCAGCCGCAATATCGAATAGGTACGTGATTTGGTGCTGGAACTCATATAAATTAAATGCTAATCTTCTTAAATTAATGAAAAAAATATATATTATTATATATTTATATTATGTCTTTTCCATTTCCCATCTGGTTAATATAACAGGCTCCGCCTAGTAAAATTTCAATTCTAATTCTTATAGGATCCATAAAACGACTCTTAACCCTTCCGAGTCTAACTGTACAGTGTTTCAATTTCAGGATTTGCGAGATTCAACAACATAAATCAGATTGAAAGGAAAACTGGCGAAAAAACTTCGCGAGTGATGCACAATGGACCGGCAATTGCCGCTATGACAAAATGTTAATTCGCTCTTAAATCTTTCTAGCAAAAGTCGTACTGAAATGGAATTTTGTAAGCGCTTCATAAACTTAGAATTTTACTTCTACCTTATTATTATGACTCATAGGCTGATGATGAATAAACAGTTGACAATTTATTTTAACATAGACGCGGGTCTACAGGAACTAAGGCAGATCGCGGTATGGCGCTATGAGAAGCTGTGCTCTACGATGCCCAACCCTCATGTCCAGCCTATGTCGGCACTCCACCTAGTTGGAGGACGTCCTAGGCAACGTTTGCCAAGACGTGGTCTCCACTCCAGAACACGTCTACTCCAGCGGTTATCGGTCCTGCGACAGATGTGACCAACCCACTGCCACTTCAGCTTGCTGATCCGTTGGGCTATGTCGATAACTTTGGTTCTCTGTCGAATCGCCTCTTCCTGATTCGATACTTCAGAGAGACGCCGAGCATAGCCCTCTCCATAGCTCGCTGAGCGACCTTAAATTGGTGGACCAGTCGTACCGTGAGTGTCCACATCT